>CAJNIZ010010802.1:0-30048 GCA_905231905.1 Symbiodinium pilosum | reverse complement strand
AGTTGGTAGGGGGGGGGGGCGCCTAGTAGTAGTAGTAGTAGTAGTAGTAGGAGGCTAACGGTAAGTCTCATAGCCAAGGGAATCACGCAGAAGATGAAGCGCGCCCTGGAGTCAGTGGCAGCACTTGGCTGCCACTTGGCCTGCTGCACCATCTATACACCTCAGTTCGATCAGGAGCCTCGGACATGAAGGGGTCCTTCTTCGGGGTTGAGGGTTTAGGGTTTAGTCCGGGCGATGTAGGGATAATTGTGGGTAACCGTAGATCTATGCGAGTATGGGAGGGGTTTGTGTTTTGCGGGGTGCACAAGGACTTTGGGCGTGGCTACAGGGCTTCTTTCATATTTGATCATGCGTGAAGAAGCCGTAAAGACAGGCGTCACATCTACAGCTAGAGGCCAGTACCTTCTTCCCTTTGCAGCCTCAAAGGCACATGGCCCCACCCACTTGTGATCATCAGCAGGCTATGGTAGTTTCATTAGGCCTCTTGTCTTGCTACTGAAGCACCATCTTGGGATGAGGGACGCAGCCAGGTCAGTAGAAATTTGGATGGGGATGCCCTGGTCGTTGGGCTATTTGTCGCAATAGCAGTCCTCCTAATAATCTCCGGATCTGTCTATGGGGACCAGGCAACGTGGACAAAAAACTGAGAGACGTTGATGCTCCAGTCTCGCAGCAATTTTACAAGCAGAGGTCCTGCTCAAAATGCTCGTGACGACGAGCCTCGCCGTGCACAATGGTCGCATTCGCAGCCCGCCTGCCCCGATCAGCTGACTAATCTTTGCGTAGAGGAGGTTCTTACAATTTTCATGTCTTGCTCTTATGTTGGCATCTCTGCAAAGGCCGGAAAGCATGTTGCTTGATGGTATTTTGGAAGATGGCTAAAGCGCGAGGAGTGTATTCTCTTGTTAGCATTCGCGTGCACCCTCCCTCCATGCTGCATGTTATCAATAGTAGTATGTGACGAACAGTCGAACAGTAGTGGCGGAGTTGCATCTAGCTTTGCCATGACAAAGATAGCGAGCATGATGCCTGCAATTATGTACGGTATCCGCTCAAGTACATCCTTCAACTATATGCTACAGCCAGTTTCCCAAATACGCGGACCCGAATATAGACCCCAAAAAATTATAATCCTTATTATAGGCCCCCCCCCTAAAAACAAGGCACACCCCGTGTCGTGTGGCAAGACTAGGAACATGGCAGGTTCAACAGCCTATAGCCCCCCTTAAGTAGATAGAATTGATTTGGGGGGATATGGGTTATAGAGGGCTTGGGGTTTTCCCAAAGCTAGAGGATACAAAACCCCAACAATGGAGAATCAAATGAAAGGGAAAATGGAACACGAACCGGAAACTGGGGATGTAGAGTGCTGCAAAATTGAGAGGGGGGTGAGTGTAACAAGGATAATAACATGTTGGGGTCTATATTGGGATGCAACTACCTAGAGAGACTACCATTCCTGGCGGCGGGCAACCCAGAACCCAGCCTTTAAAGCAACAACTAGCAAAAAAACATAAACCCCTTCCTATCTTGATCCCTAATCCCAGCGCCTTATACAACCCTGATATAGTGCTCACACACCTCCCTCCAGGAAATTCCCCTAAACCCTGAACCTTTTCCTCTAAACCCTAGACCTTTTTTTGACTGTCCCTGCTAAAGACCCAAGAGATGGGGAGCCCTAAGCTCTTGGGAGTTTATAGTCCCCCTTAAGTAGATAGAATATGGTTTTGGGTTTATTTATCATAAGATCCCCATATACCCCATATTCTATCTACTTAAGGGGGACTACAGGGTGTGGGGTTTGGGGCAGGTAGAATGGCCCATGAGTTGGGTCTTGCATTGATCGACTTGGCGGCCATCTGCACTCAGCCGGGTGACTTTGCCAATGCCCTTGAGCTCAGCACCGCAGGCCAAGAAATTCCAAGGGTGGATTGGAGGCTTGAGGTACATTGAGATTTCCAGGGCCTTGAGAAGCCTTGGAAGCAATAGTCTGATACAGGTGCAGAGTAGAAGTCTTGGTCTTGTGGCGTGGTCATGAAGTGTATGTTGAAAGTGAGTCGAGGTTCGACGCATGGTCCGCTAGCACAAAGTGCGACATTTTGCGTGCTTCTGAGGGGAGTATGGGGTTGAGACTTGGCTGTCAAGGATCAGGTGTGAGGATTTGCGTGGGATTTTGGAATGAATTTTGCTATGCCCGCTTACTCGATCATGCAATTAGTACGGCTTGCAATCCAAGTCTACGGAGGCATGGAAAATCAATTCCTTGCTTACGACCTCTTGTCTCTAGCATGCCAGCGCCAGAGCTGCAACAGCTTGCACAGCGAAGGATTGATTGCAGTCTCATGCAGAACCTAGGAAGAGAAAAAGGAGCACACCCTTCAGCCATTTGAGGTCAACATGATTGATTACCTTACTGTTATTCACTGTTTAATACATCTACCTTGTACAGATACCCCTTGGAGGTGGCAGCAAGGTCGTTTCCAACCTTAGCCGCTTTGTACGCGACAATCCTCCAGAGTCCGGCCTGCAAGCAGCTGATTGCTTGGAGGCCTATGAGCTAGAGTCTAAATTCCAAACTCCTTAAAAGGGGCTTATATAGGGGACTACTATAGGCGTTGAAAGAGCCGTGTGTTCGTACGCTCAGCTTGAGACAAAGTATGTCGGGAACTCTGCGATGGTGATGCTCAGAGTTGGTCCCAAAACGCCCCGCAGCAGCAGGGAGGACCTGGAAAGCAAAAGAAGTTGCATGCTCCAAGCTCCCAACTAAATCTTGAAGTCTCGTAAACCCCTGGACCCGCAGATGCACGAAGGGTGGGCTCCAAGCTACCGCAAACCCTAAGCCCTTGGGATCCAAATAGCCCAATGTGGATAATAGTTACAGACTTCAGGGCCCAGTGCAAGTTCTGTTTGTACACTTCGAACCCTAGACAACTGCCCTAGGCACCTCCAGCAGAAAAGAGTAAAAGAGCAGAATCTTATGCAGAAGGCAAGCGACATTGGCTTCCTCCTTGGCCACGCCAATTAAGGCAACTCCCCCCCAAATTCCCGGAAACTTCTACCAACCTCACCCATCCCAAGTGGTGGCTGATAATTATGCCTTGCTTCAAGCTTTAAACTTCATGTAACCTGTCTGCAATATCCTAAACCCAAGCCCCCAAACCATAAACCCTAAACTCCCAAAGTATTCTAGTCCTTGTTACATGGGCCCCCAAAATGGCATACCTAATTTTGGTAAAGTCCCTAAACCCTAAACTCCCAAGGAGTGTCTACCTCGCGTGGCCTGGCCAGTTGAGGGCTCGCGGCCGCCAGCCAGCGCCAACCTTGGAAGTTGGCGCCATGGCTGAGGGGTACAAACCCTAAGGGTACAAAGGAAAACTCCCTGAGATTTAAGGTTTAGGGTTCAGGGTTTAGGGTTCAGAGTTGAGCACCTCAGGAAAAAGGGTTTAGGGTTCAGTGCATGGGTGAGAAATAAAACGTAAGAATGGCATTGTTACTTAAAAGGAATAGATATTTTTGGATTATACTGGTTATCAATAGCAACTGACATAGTACCAATTTGCTTGTACCTCTACTACGACAGCGTCTGTTGCTGGTGATATTGTTTTCAAAGCTACAGATCCCGGACTCCCCCAGGCAGAGCACAGGACCAGCTGAGATCCAATGATAAAATTGGGTTCTAACAATCATGCACTCTACATAGTAGTTTCCCTAAACAGGGGGACCGCAATAAAGACCCCCCAAATATTCTAGTCCTCATTATGGCGACCCCCAAAAAAGGGAAACTCCTAGATACTCCTATACAAGCCTATCAAGCCTGGTAGAAACCACCGGAGGATGCCGCAAATCGCTTGCTGCACCTGCGCTGAGAAGACGCGCCTCTATGCGGATCCCGAGGTAGGGGTTATATACGGATAATGGAAAAGAAGCGGGAGACCACTATAGTATATTGGTGTGATATAGGGATAATGGAAAAGAAAATGGAAGTTATCCTAAACTTGAACCTTAGATCCTAGAACATGGAAGTTGCCCTTGTTTAGGATTATATAAGGGTGCCTTTTTTGGTGCTTAGCTGCTAGGCTCAGAGTCAGAGTTGGGATTTCCACAAGTGTTGCGAGGGCATTGTTGGCCTGAGTCTGACTTTGGGGTTACATCGATTATGTAGGGGTTTCGCTTAGATGTTGTGTAGCTAGGATGTCCTTAAAGGGGGGGTGGTCCAAGGGGGTAGGTAACCTAGCAATCCCCATTATTCCCTGATACACCCTAAGGTTCCCCAAGGCTCGCTTGTACCCTTCCCCTTGAACCGTCGCCCCCTTTTAGGATCCTAGAATGTAGGGGTTTCGCATGTGGAGTCGGTCTTGCTGATTCATTGCCGGAGTGCAAACTGGAGTTCTGGACATGACACATCTTGGGTAAAAGGCAGCGTAGAATCATGGGGTAGTAGGAGGCGGTGAGATCAAGGATCCCAACTTTTGCTGTTGGTGGCCCAAGTTTAGGGTGTAGGGATTACAGGTTTAGGGATTAGGGGTTTAGGGTTTTAGGGCTTAGGATTTAGGAGTTTAGGGTTCAGGAGCTTCTCTCATATTGGCTATGTGTTTAGGACGGTGCGATTACATTGGTGGACCTTGTTTTGAGACCGCAAACCTTGGGTACGGCCTCCACTCTGTAACAGTTGGATAATATTTATAATATAGTTTACGTAGCTCTTAATCTGACCCCTAATATAGACTGTTGCAGGGCGCCTAAACCCTACATAGTAGCTTCCATGTTCTTTTCAATTATCCTTACAAACCCCTATATTATAACTAACCCAAATGCAAGGTGTGGTGATCCATCGCTGACCCATCATGGCTCATTATCCCTAAATAACCCCTATAAGCCTAGCTTCCTTACCCAACCCCAACCAAATAAGGGATTACCGTCAGATGAGGCCCTGGGATGATAAGATCCATTCTAAGGGCCCTAAGGTCAGAACGAAGGGTTAGGGTTAGGGTTATGCGTGTGGGGCCGCACTGGGGAGTAGGTCCTCGTTTATCCCCAGCGGTATCCCTATATATCTCTATATAAGGCAACTCTAAACCTTAAACTCCAAACCCTAGACCTTAAACTCTAAACCCTAAACTCCATACTAAAAACCTGAAACTCCACACCCTAAACTCCAACCTTGAATCCTAAACTTTACACCCTAAACTCCCAACTAAAAACCCCAAGCTCTACACCCTAAACCCTAAAATCTAGGGTAGAGCCCAGCTGGTGGCTTCAGAGCTGCAGGCTTCAGAGCTACAGGTGGAAGAGGAGCCCAAGCCCCGAGCCTGGGACGCTGGGCCTTCTTTAAGGTTTTAGGGGTTTGAGGGTTTAGGATTTAGGGGATTTAGGGTTGAGGGTTTAGGATTTAGGGTTTAGGATTTAGGGGGTTTAGGGTTGAGGATTTCGGGTTTGGATTTTAGGATTTAGGGTTTGGAGTTTAGGGTCTAGGATTTGTGGGCTTAAGATTCAGGGTTTAGGGTTGCAAGGGCTGCCAGTTTTGTAATGGGAATTGGGGTTACTAAAGAAATTACAGTGAATAGATGCCGAGGCTTAAATTATGACCAAGATTAGGGTCCTAGGTTCCAATTATGGTGCAGGGTACCTCATATAGTACCCACAATGGTATTGGTCATGACTTAGGCCTCTACATTACTGAGGTGGCTTTGCATCCGGTTGCCCGGAGCCCGTCCACGTTGGAGTTCTCTCAGAAGCAGGAGATCTGGCGCAGACGCAAAATCTGACACGCAAAAGCCTAAACCCTATAGGATTTATTTTACTGGCTGTTCGTGGGGAATGGAGGAATGGATCTCAAAAATGATCCCTAATAGTAGTAGTTTCCACTTTCTTGTCAAATATCCCTGTATAACCCTAGTTTTCACCGGATTCTTCATTCTAGTAGTTCCCCTTTTCTTCTGCATTCCTTCATTCCTGACAAGCAACCTGTAAGATTAGGAGCAGCCAAAGCTGAGGCTTGCTTTACATGCGATGCAATGTGGGCCTGTGCCAGAATTCTGCTCCCTACAGTTTCGGGTTCAGGTGCTTGGGAGCCCTAATTTTGGCACGCCCAAAATAGTTTCTAGGTAGTTTGCTGAGGAAAGTTTAGGACTAGGCGTCGTAGCAAGCATGAGAAGCACATGCGACTCGGCGGCGGGCAGCGAAAAAGGCACACGCCGCTGCACTTGCTTCCCGCAGCTTAGTCTCTAAACTCTAACCTCCAAAGAGCCAGCCCAAGAGCTTCAAGTCAAAAAACAGAAAGAGGTAGCTTTTTCATCCTCGAGTCTTGTAGTAAGATGATATGCGCTGGGCAGTAAGGCCAGCCCTTGGAGTGACATGCAGGTGCTGCAGCAAGCGGGCGCCGACACTTCCAGGCAGCTGCAAAGTTGCCGTGCTGGCTGCAGTTTAGTCATCGCCCATTGTAACCCATATTGCGTGCAATTGGAGGATGATTGATTTCCGGGTGGGTTTGTGCTTGGGACACATCATTAAGGGCATGCCGATAGACTGCAAAGCTTGACCAGGTATGCAGCCACGGCAGGTAGATTCTCAGCCCCTATAGTTTTCGTTTACGGGTCCTGCTTTGGGGTACTCTCTTATTCGGCGTTCCCCATGGAATCTACACTGAGCTCGCAAATCCCATCTTGCTTCCTCCGCAGTCCTGAAATGTCTGCTCGCTTGAGTGCTGCTCTGCTGTTGAGAGCTCTGATGGGTGCAGGGCTTGAGCAGCAAGGTTGCGGAGGAAGATGCAATTCGCAATGTGCGCAATCAACTCATGCCCCAAATCAGCGTACCAAGGGTCAGATTTGCCTTGCCGGCCTGCTCTTTTAATTGGCACAGGAGTTTACCGGACGGAACAACCACAATGCACTTCGCCGCGGAGCACGGCAACCAGGACAGCTAAAGCAATCTGACAAATTGCATATTCTGAAAATTATATGTCTTTTTCGGTCATGTAGTATAGTACGGCACCTAATATTTATGAAGTGCCAACATGGAAACTTGACATCAGGAACTGCCCTTATGACCCAGATGCAGCCAGGGCCAGTCTGGAGCTTGTGCACCAAATAAGTTGAAAGTATGCTTCTCAGTCCGGCAAGCCAAGGAGGCCATTTTGCTTTAAAGCTGCTTGATTTGCTGCTCCAGTGCTATGCCCAGACCTCCATTCTTCCATTGTTAGGATTTTGTTAGGTTTACAGCACTTCCTTATCCACAGCTGCACCCGGGGGTGGGGCTGAACCAATGGCAGATACCCTTGCTCTCAAGCCCCAAGCAGTCAGTTTGCATGAGGAGCTGGCGAACTTGCTTGCAGCCTGGCCATATTGGTAAAGACATGCAAGCTTCGGGAATTCTCAGTTCGGGGATGATCAGCGTTTCAACGTCTCAGTGGATTGCGGTGCAGCTGGGCTCTACACGCCCGATTCCTCTAACAGATGCTCCACAAGAGGGACACATGTCCGCAGCTGCCACAGATTTCCACCTTGCTTTAGGGGGGTTCCAAAAATTTGGATCAAAATTCGAAGGCTCCACCGTAAGGACACTCAGAACCCAACATTCAATCAACCACCATTTGAAAGGAACCCTATCTATTGCTAAACCCTAAACAAAACCCTGAATACTAAATATTTATAGTAGTAATTTCCATTTTCTTCTCCATTAATACTTAGTTTCCATTTTGTTGTCCATTACTACTGAGTTTCCATTTTCCTTTCCATGATTACTCAGCCCAGGTTGATGCGCAGGCTGACGTGGATAAGGCGGAGAGCTGTGGTGTCAAAACTTGGTTGACACATTGCTGTAGTATGCTATAGTCTAAGCTCCTTAAAGGGGGTTTGCGTAGGTTCCGGATTTAGGGTCTAGACTCCTTGAAAAAGGTTATATAGGGTAGTATGCTATCTAAGGTTAGAAGTTTGGGTCCCTACTTTTGGCCCTTAGGCCTTTTAGGGGGATTCTAGGGACCCTAAGGGGCACATGCAGGGCAAATAATAGGTATATAAGAGTCCCAGGGATAAGGGCAGATACTTGCATTATACCGGTCATTTTGGGGGATACTAGGAGCTCAGACCACAGCTCACATGTACAAAAGCAGCTTCAATACACATGGAACCATGGATAGAAGGCCTTGATTCTATTAGGGCTAAGGAGGGTTCTATAAGGAGATGTAGGGTTTAAGATGTATCGCTTCCATACACAGGGGGCCCAATGTCGAACCCAATGCAATGTATTGCACTCTTGTTTATTATATAAAAACTCCCAGAAGGGGGCCACGAAGTGCTTCGATCCTTCCCACAATTCCAAAGCAGTTGAGAGCTTGGCTAGCCTCGCGCACTGAACCCTAGCCCTGAACACTCACTCCTGAGATAGGAAAGAGGTTTGTGAAAGAGCAATCCTCAGATGGCAGGCCATGCCGCGAAGTGGATAAGACAACATTCTACTGGACATGCTGCTGCTTAATGGAGAGTGGGGCAGTTGATCCCTATGATGATCCTATACACAATATAATCCCCATTTTTTTACCTTATAATGGTATGTATATTTACTCCCCGACTCCCCTTGAAGCACCAGTAGGTAGATTCTACCCTGGTCATCAGGGCTGCCAGAATGTTTGATTGACAGAGTTTTGCTGGAGTTGGTTTTCAAGCTGCGTGAGCATAGCTTCCTCTGCAGTCACAACCACCTGCCACAATCCTGAGGCCTGCTGAAGGATGCAAACTAGAGGTTGAGATGTCATTGCATCAATGGTGATCCAAGGGTTGGTTTCCAGACCTGGGTCTAGATACTAGTTGCTAACAGAGACAAAGCCCGCAAAGATTTCGCCCAAGTCTGCTTGCCATGGCAACGCAAATCCGGGTGAATGGTAGAGATGCTTGGCCAAGAGGCTGCGCCAAAGTGTGTCGGAGACTTGCTTCTATATTCCAGCTCTTTTGTTCGCATCATTTTAGGATTTGGAGCCCTTGCTCCTCAGCCGCATTTGCGATCGGGGCGTGGAACTGCAGCCCGAGAATCTCATCGTCACCAGGCACCGGAGTACTGCGCAAATTTCATGTGATGTAGGGCTTGATAGGGTCGATCAGAGGACGCACCAACTTGACCTCTGTGTTTCCGTGGGCGCTTTCTCATTCTGACCCTTAGCAGGCATGCTTGTTCAATTTTGGAGTTTTCCTCAGGACTTGGCTCAGAAGCACTTCGTACCTACATATCCCGCCTCATGTCGACTAAGACTTTGCAGGACGCAGTCTGGCTATGTGAAACAAACCTATGCAGAGCACGGTCGGCGCGCGCTCGGATTGCATTTGGTCCAGAAGCAGTCGCACAGCCTTTGCCCCAATCAGTTGTTTCGGCAGAGTAGGAGTCTGTAGGGTCCTTATGAAGGGATGAGAAATAGTCTATTAGGGGTCCTCGTGGGGAATATAGTCTGGGATGCGGCGGACCATCATTTTTGGAAGTGCCCCTGGTTTTCCACAAAGTGCGCTGGTGCAGGCATTACTTGAAATGCGAGGGTCCTCGGGTGCTATTTTGCCGCAGGTTCTATAGGTCTGATAGCGATTTAGAGTTTAGGGTTTAGGGCCCAATGTAGTGCTTCAAGACTACATGTATTCATACTACGGGGTTCCAATAGGGGGCCCCCAAGTAGGCCCCAATGTACTTGGGTCCTTTATTCTTGGGTCCTTTATTATAGGGAACTTATATATGTCTTTATGTTGCTATGTGTACACATATATATATACACACATACATACATATGTCTCAGCACGTATATAATTATGATGATTATGAGATATATATACATATATATGGATGGCATGGTGTTATTCCTGTTCTACATATAAACATGCATATCTCTGTGTTAACGGCTCGTTCTAGCAAGGCGAAGCAGCTGGCCTCTGCCTTATCGAAGTGGGGCGTGAAGATCGAGGACTTGCTGGGGATGGTTTCCCCCAAACTAGGGATACCTCTCAAGGGGCTACAGGGATATATATATATATCTATATGGAATATATATATATATAGATATATATATATAGGGGGTATTCAGGTGCATGTGGGGATTCAGCGCAACTACCACTTGTGAGAATTCGCGAGCCAGAAATCTGCGGCCTGCTTCATTCAAATAGGATGTTTTGCATATAGCATACTTATGCTATTGTTATGGGGTGCCGGGATTCAGTATACTATAGACTGTAATGGGTTGTGGGTATATATTCTAAAGGAGATGGCAGTGGGGTTCCGGAATATTGTATACACGCTACGACAGAGTTTGGGGATACATTATCTCATAGATGATAATTGGGAATTTGGGACATAGACTATGGGATATATTGTAATATAGATTATGATGGGATTCGGGATATGCTATACTCTATCTAGACTATACTGATATTCGGGGATATGTTTTGTTATAGACTGTGTTGACTATCCTTGATCCGGAAGGAGGAATTACGAGCGGATCGGATAGTTCTCACAATGTCAAACGCCCGCAGATTCCCTAATCTTAAGAATACTTTCTCTACGAATCTATGGGGGACATATTGGCTGCCAGGGGGTCCTTAATATCAGATGGGAGTGATTAGGCTGCATCACGCGGGAAGCCGCCCTCGTATTTGCATCCGAGTGCCAGAACTCAAGCAGCAAGTCCCGTACGCATGGTTTCATTCACAAAAGTGCCTACAAATTCTTTTGTGCATGCAGTAGCTTGTTCATCTTTAGAACCTGGACCGACAGATGCTTCAAGCAGCAAAACACCTCTTTCCAAGCAGAAGCCGTCAGTCAACCCGTGATTTGTAAGCAACAGCCAACAGCGACAGCCTTTACAATGCTCACTACGAAGCACCCTCAACCCTCAGCTGACGGCGCCCACGCTGCAGACTTAGCACAGTTTGCGAGGATCGCGTCGCAACGCTTATGTGGAACACAGGCCCTGCCACATTGGTATAAGCGTCGAAAAGTCCGACGTGCTTTCGCAATACAGTTAGTGGGATGGATGGTAAAGGTCTCTGTAGCTAAACTCATACAGGAAGATGAGGACTTGTTGACCGTGCTCAAAGGTACCCTTCCAGTACATTTAGAGCTTCCACGTTGTAAATAGCACATTCCTTGAAAATGCATTGCGCCCCAAAAACTCAAATCTAAAGCCGTAAAGCCCTAAACCCTAGCCTAAAGAATGCATCAGTGTCCATTTTCCATGATCCCTATAGGACCCCCTATAACTCCTGTAGCGTCGGGTCACGTGTGAGGCTGGCACTTTGAATGCTACCACGCCATCTCGTGCATGGGCGCCGTCCTGCACACATTGAACCTTAGCTCCTCGGAATTGAGCTAGGGTCTCCAATCTTTTATACCCTGTTATACCATAGTAGCTACCATTTTCTGTTCCCTTATCTCTATAATATAACCCCATTACAAATATATATGTATATGTATCTATATACCCTAGCTCGTCTTTGGATTGGGTATTGGAAGCTTTCAGGTTGTGATTTCGAATGGGGCCCAGTTTCAGGCTGAAGCTTTTTCAACAGCGGAGGATGGAAAACTAGATCTTCGAGTTTCTAGTCGAACTGTTTTGCCTGAGGGCTTAGCGCTGCAGACCAGAACTACATCATCTCTCACGCGCAGGCTCCGCTTGCGTGCTCGAAAGCGTCAAGATCTCAAGAGGCGCGCACAGCCCGTGAGCCATGTGCCTGCACAGGACAGGATCATCATTGCCGATGCTGTCCTCTTGAAAAACCTTGCCGAGGCCGAGAGCGCCCTGTTCAGCGAAGGAGACAAGATCAAAAGCGTCAATGTCTGGATTACGCCGACCTTCCATTTATTGCACATGACTAGCACTTTGCACTGCGCAGGTTGATCCAGCTGTGTTGGCCTCGGTCGAGCTCTTCATATGTGTGGGCGAAGACGGCAACACTGCTGCAGAAGCAACAACCTGGACTGTGGGTCTAGCATGCCGTTGACTGATCCTTTATGCGAGCAGTGGAAGGGGTGACGATTGACGGGGAACGGGGCGGGGCTTTGCTTTGACAACCACACATAAGTTTCTTCGCTCCTAAACAGTAAGGAAAGCAACTGCTTTGTTTGTCTGGAACTGGACCGCAAGATGTCACACAACGCAAGGTGAGCCTGGCAAGTGGTCTCTCCCTCCAGAGCTGGAGACGTGGCATGTGATTAGAGGTGGCTTCAGCGGAAGCACCCAACAGCGCCCAAGCTGCTGAGCCCTCCACTCGATAATGGTGTGTGTGGGTTTGGGGCATAGTTCCCATCAGCATCCTCCTCGCAAATCCCCGCAACAGCTCTAGTCCATTTGCAGCCCTGGGCCTTCAACGATAAGCGCTAGGAATGGTACGCCTACTCCAGTAACCCCTGCAAAAATACCAGGAAGACTATCAGAACACCTGCAAAATCATATTCCATCGCAGCTGTCATACCACGCTAGACGAGAAGACAAGGGACGGAAGAATACCAATGCTACGCATGGCAGTCATACCTGTACCTAAGAAATGCAGTGCAAACAGGAAAAGCTTTCACGTAGCCAGTATTGAGTGCAGCCGATCCAAGGATGTCAAGAAGGCGGTCGACTATGAGACCTTCCTCGCAACCGGCAGCGAGGAGAGGGGAAATCTCTTAAAGCGTGGGGTCCCTAATGGAGGGTTCTTCCCTTTACCTCAAAGCTACCACGGCAAGTGGAGCTCAGAGTGCGACAACCTAGTCCCACAACCCTAGACACACAAACCTGTGGAGCTGATTGTGGATAGGAACCCCGTTATCCTCTGTAATCTCCACACATTCCAGGGGTCCCCCATGATGTGAGGCACCCCCAGAATCTTCCAGCGCAGCAAGCTGTCGACTGTGAAGGATTTTCAGTGGCCCTTGGTGCCAGAGACCTCCACCATGGGTTTATGAGCGCCGGCCGCATTCAGCAAGAACGGCGTGCTCCTTTCTGGTACTGAATTTCAACATGTTGGGTCCAGGTAGGGCTAAGTGGTTGATGGGTTGGTTATGGACTATCAGAATGAATTCTGTACGTGACTTTTGTGCCGTCGTAAGAGCTTCCCGCTCCTGCTCAAAGGTTCTGGAATGACAGCCTTGAAGGAATTATTTGTAGCTATGCAAAGCGTGGCTGCTGATCACCCAGAAGCATTTGCCCTCGATGGTGTTCTCCCTCCTTGCGCTGTCTCTTGCGGCAGTCATCGGCAGTCTCCACCGCAGCACTCATTTACTTCTGCAATGGTGATCGTTCGTGCTCTTTTCATGTGGTGGGACGGCCTATTCCTGGACTTGCCCCAGGTACGTGAAAGCGGACAAAGCCTTGGAACTCTTCGCTTCAGCTCTCTCACGACTGTCAAGCTGTAGAGCAGGAAGCAAGGGTGGTTCTCAAGATACCCCGGATGTAGTCCCCTGATAGGGGCACCCTAAAAGCCTCCAACAACCCCCCTACGATCCCGACATCCCTTTCGCTCTGGCATAGCCTTGACCTTCCCTGTAGTTTCAATCCAAAAGCTAGAGCCTCCTAGATTTCTGGGATCTCTGCCGCAGGCCTAAAACCCAAATGCGTGATCAAACTTCTACTATCAAGCCTGCGACTCTACGAGCTTGAACAAGTACCTGCATTCTCTCCAATATGCACCTTATACAGTGTACTACCAGGAACTACGTACCCAAAAACCTGATTCCAAATTTGCATGCCCCTTACTTAGCTAGCTGCACCCTAGAAAACGACCCCGATAGCCTAAGCCTTAAATCCTAAATAGCAGCTTCCATTTTCTTTTCCATAAGCCCTGTAGAACCCCTATATAACCCAGCTTCCTTCAGGCTACACCTCGGGCACCACCGGACGACCAAAAGGCAGGCCTGCATGGTGGATGCTCGTGTGTCATATTTTTGGCATAAGGGTTAGCATCGTGTGGTAGTAGGGGATCCGGAACAAAAAAACTTTCCTTCTGCATTCTGGGAGCAGGAACGTGGTTCAACCCATATGTGGGCGTATGCCTCGCTTGAGTTGGCATGCAACAATATTAGCGCCCTGAGATACAGCACACTTGCCTGTCAGGGATTTGAAAGAAGTTCGCGCAAAACCTGGGCTTAAGACTGTACAGTTGGAGCAAGATATTAGGCAACCATATTGATGCATTGCCCTGTGTACCAGCACGGAAGCGAAGCCAACCCCTTTGTGCCATCCAGCTGGGACGAGGTGTTGGATATTCACAGCGGTCAACGTATCTGCACACGCCACTTGGCACAACAAGCTGCAAGCTGGCAGCGCCTACCAGAAAGGTTGCCTTGTTACTTGGTCATCCTCAGCACCACATGATGTGACGACAGGATGTTCCTGCACCCTTCACCAGCACGTAAGCAAGCTGGAAATGCTTCTATCTACCAGTTTCTTGCCCGCAGTCATCCGTTAAGCTGTACCTACCCAGGCGAATACGCTAAACAGATGCAGGTCTCAATAGCAAAGCTGCTGCTTGAGGAGGCAAACATCATCGAAACTATCTGTATCGAAGTACATTGAAAATTTACTGGTTATTACTATTATTATTGTTCTTATCATTATGTTCTTCCCATCTTTACCATTCTTAATTCTGCGCCTTGCAGCCGCTAAACCTTGATCGCACCAAATTCCTGATCTAGCGTTACTGTTAACAGTTTAACGAATAGATTAATCCCTTTCCCTGAATATTACCCCACTGAAATATACAGAATTTGCCACTGGCCTAGAAACCCTGAAGAGCACTCTAAAAGAGATTCCCCTAATCATGATTTGGGGGGTTCGTCCTTCTTATTGGTTCAAGGGATTGTTGAACCTAAATCCCAAACACTAAAGGCTCATGTCCAACGGAGTGGATCAGCTTGCAATCTCTGGCCGTCAAGTGGTGCTCCCGCCGCTCGGACCGGGATTGGAGGAGCTTTGGAAGATGAGTTGTGGCATTTACTAAACTTGAAAAAGTCATGGAACCTTTGTGGAAGTGCATGGGTTCTAATCTAAGTTGGGGCTGGAACCCCAGTGTGTTATCTGTGGGTTCAGAATGTGAGTTTAAACCCTATAAACCCTAAACCCTAAAATCGTAGGCGAGTGGAGTGGCTTGTCGGATTTCAGCAGTTTACGACATCACACACTGGACAGAAGCCAAGGTAACCAGCCTTACTGGGACTGAATAATGGCTATACTAATAATCGTAGTAAATAATGGTCGTAACAATAAATGAAATAAGAGTCATAAAAGAAATAGTAAGAGAAATGATCATGATAAGGGTTTAGGTTGGTTGGGACGCGATTTCACGGTGGGTGGGACTCCAAGGTTGTAACAGCGTGAGTCAAGATGGCAAAATGCACGCAGTCAGCTCACGGAAGGGAATCGCCCACCACAAGACCTGGGTAAGCTGAACAAGTTGACGCGTTAAAACCCAGGGTGCGCGCCTTTGTCCGTAGTGTCCATAACATGTTGCCCCTATGGATTCCATAGCTGTTCAACTGCAGCCGGGTTTTGTGTTGATGTAAATTAAGGCTGCCGGCAGCTTTACTCTACCAGTCTGTGTTCGAAAGGGTCAGTTTCAACAACCGCTGGCACTGGCAGGTTTGTCCCAATGTTCCACGTCCTCAGCCGCTCGGCCTACGGATCGCGACCAAAGTCGTTTTGTGATTGGACATAGATACGGCCCTCACTTAGAGTAGAATAAAGCAATATTTGGGGGGTTGTTCTAGCGGAGCCCTTGCAATCTTATCTCGTCGACATAAACAAAAAGGAGAAAGCCAAGCTCGATAAGCCAGGAGCGTCGTCAATTTCAGACCACAGTTCAGCGCAAAGATGACGTATGCAGTCAAACGTATCAAGCAACTCTTTGAGATTTATCAAAGCATTAGCGATAGACTCTGAATTGCTTTTTGTGTGTTTCATCCACTTTCTCGAGGTTGGGGTGTGCCCTTTAATATTCTGATGATGGGCTGCCGCGCTGTGTTTCCTTCCAGCTTCACAGATGCAGGCACGAGTTACCACTTCGCTCTGAATATCATATTTGGCTATAGTCTGTTATAATACAATATAGTGTGATATAGTTTATAGTCTATTATAATATGTTATAGTATATTAAAGACATATTGTAGTATATGATTGTATCCTGACGGCGTACTTTCTGCTGTCACGCAGCCAAGTTTGGAGCCGTTTGCCAAATTCAAAGGTCTAAATCTAAATGGGGTTTCCCAAAATTACGGGGACCTTTAAAGGGAGATATAGAGTTTATACAGGGATATGTAGGGATTTATAGGGTTTAGGGTTTCCCAAAATTATGGCTACCTTTTGGGGTCCCACGAATAAGGATTATCGTTTTTTTGGGGTCTATATTCGGGTCCCCATAAATCCTGAACCCCAAACCCCTAAACCCAAATTTACTTTCATTGGCTTACTCTCCCAAGAACTTGTTGCCCTCCTGGAGGATCCTTGCTGCAGGCGATGGGTGATTGGAAGCATGGCAGAAATTCAAAGAGTCCCACAATTGAATAGATTTGATGTGTTTTGATTGGATCATTCCTCCTCCCAGTAACTGTCCTCAAAGGGGCCTTATTAAGGGGGTTCTTGTAACTCCTATAACCCATTGTGGTAACAGGTACTGTAAGGGGGAATAACCCCATGTTTTGAGGATAAATTGGGTGAACGGAAAATGTGCCTGCAAGTGGACCTGCAGAGCCTAGGAGTCGAGGACAGTGAAGTGTTCGTCGCCATTTTATGTCCAGAAACGGTAGTTTCCATTGATAGGACGACCACCGTCTGAAGAGGCTTGACAGCCCCGCATGCAACTTACTCCCCCACCCCCCTTAGTAGGGGGGGGGGGTGTTAATATTAAGAGCAGGGATTACATGTTTCTCTTTCCAGGACTTCCTGAAGCCGGGGTATCAGTCCAAACGATGTTTGGATCTAACGGCTATGCCCTGAGCTTACTGGTTCTTCGTAGGGAATAAGGGAAGAGAATATATGGGTATTACATAGGGATGATATTCCCATATTTCCCTACCGAGAAGCAGTAAGAAGGTCAGAAACAATAAACGTTCTCAGCTAAGGAAAGTCCAGCTGTCCTGCGGTGTGCCAACCGTCTGGCAGGGCGTGCGGTCACAGATTGAGAAAGAAGGCACAGCTGCCAGCGTAGCGATAACAGCCATGGCACCAAGAATGAACTGCTTCAACAAGACTTCCGCATAAGCACAGGAAATGCATAGTCAATAATAGTATAGCAATACGAATATAGCGATAATACAGTAATACAAGTAGCATAACAATGATAATCGTAAGAATAACGATGCAACTGTTGTGTTCTAGAACTCCAGAAGTCTGAGAAACATGCTTTCTCATGACTTCTTGGAGTTGCATTTTACCATTGCAGAAATTCCGCTGCGGCATAGATGCCGGCACCCTCTGAGGCATATATAGTCCCCCTTAAGTAGATAGAATATGGCTTTGGGTATATTATGATAAGAGCCCCATATACCCCATATTCTATCTACTTACGGGGGACTATAGGGTAAGGAGAGCCTCAGAGCCTTTGCGAAGAAGTTGTTGGGTTGGTGTGCATTACTTGTACATCCCAAGCCTTGAGCCGGATGTCTGAAAACTGTGACTCGCTTTCTGAGGGTCTGTGAGGACTAGTTCAATATTTCGGGGATATGTGAACAGACCCTAAACCCCAAACCCTATTTTCAGATATCAGAACGACGAGTTGAAAGATCAACTAAAAACCTTTCAGCTGCAGGCCGCAGAGGTGTGGAGTTTGCACATGGAGCCCGAAACCCTACATGTCCATATGAGCTATAGTCTAAACTCCCGCAAGGAGTTGTATAGGGGAATATATAAGGACTACTATAGAGGTTATGAAGGGGGATACTAGGAGTTTAGACATTGGTTCATATGGGGCTTCCGAAAAAAACCGGCGGGCCCTTTTTGGGGATACCCAGAATTAGGACTATAGCATGCTGGGGCAGAAAGGGGTCACTTTGTGGACACTCCCATAGTTACCTTGTTGAAGACGACCCCTCTTTAAGGGACCCCCGTCATCTCTGTACCTAAACCCTAGTTTCCAGTGTCTTTTCCATTATCCCTGTGAACATCCCCAATGTACTCTAGTAGTTTCCATGTTCTTTTCCATCATCCCCGTATAAACCCAATATATATATATATATACACCCTATAATCTGGTAGCTTCCATTTATTTTCTAGTACCCCAATATTACCCCAATGTATACCATATAACCTTGTAGTTTCCATGTTCTTTTCCATTATCCCCAATATTTCCCCAATATATACCCTATAATGTAGTAGTTTCCATTTTCTTTTCCATTATCCCCCTAGAGCCCCTATTAAACAAGGCTTGGCGCAGTGGAAGCCGAAGCTGGCGTTGCAGCGACTGGTTTGCGGAGGCCAGGGTTTAGGGTTTAAGGGTCTAGGGTTTAGGGTTCTGCCAAATCATAAGTTCAGGGCCTCTTCACTGAAGGGGAGCCCTGGACCAAAGTTATAATTGGGGCTCTATGAGGATAATGGGAAGGAAAATGGGAACTACTATAGTATCTTGGGGATGTTAAGAGGGAGAATGGAAAAGACCCTGGAAACTACTCTAGGGTTTAGGTAGTATATTCCTGGAAGGTCCCCCGTTTAAACCCCCTCTACATCCCTTCGGTTGAGGCTCTGCTCCCGCGCCAGAGATGATGAGATGGTACCTGGCCACTCGCCCCATATATGTGAGGAAAGGATGGAGTGCTGCATCCCTCTTTGCATGTAGATATCACATGTGGGGGGGTTCCTAAAAGGGGGTACATTTTTTGGGGTCTTCATAATAAGGACTATGATATTTTGGGGTCTATATTGGGGTACGCTTATTTTAGGAAACTGACACGTACCAAAACATAGTTTAAAATGCAGTAATTAAGTTTTGAATTGGCTGTTCGCCTGAGTACGTGTGAGTGCTCTGATTGGATAGCTCAGAACAGTGGATGAGTTCGTGGTAGTACAAGAAGGCTTATGCGACAGATGCACTTACAGGTAGTGAATCGGTAGCCGCGCAACTCAATTCGAGATGAGACCACGGAGCATTGAATCAGGCAGTAAGAGCAGCGTCTAGTCTAGTTGCAGCCTGACAACCTGGGACTCACTCTGACACAGGGAACCTCAGAGAAAGCTTGCGGTGTCAGCCATTACCTTGCATTTGTAGTTTTCATGCTTTAATGCCAGGTAAGTCAGCACGTACGTGAAGACACCAGTGTTGTCCAGCATTGCCACGTTATTGGCACAGTCTGTCCAGAGTTCAGACTCATGAAGAATGCGTATCGCACCCCTTCCCAGCAATTCATCTCAAAGTGTTGAGCATCTAAACAGTTGTCCACTTTAACAAAAGCACTCCTGGGCTAGCTAAACTTGTTTGGTCTCTACACCCCTGGACTACTTGCTGCAGCAGACAGCGAAAGGACAAGTGCCCAGATGCTTGTGTGAGATAGTCAGGATCAGCTCGGCGTCGAGTTCATCCAGGCTTGTGCAGGGCTCCTTTGCTCCCGGAGCTCTTTCTGTGGTCATGAAAAATTCCCAAGGACACTTGCAACAATGAGAGAAGGTTCTCTCAGCAGACCATGGCATCGTCAAGTCTAACAAGATAAGACCCTGAGATGTAAAGTACAGTTCAGGCAGGTTTTACTCTTGCATCTGCATGCTTGGGCATGGGCTTTGTGATTCTGAAAGCTTGAAGACCCGGAGCTCCAGGCACATAGATGGCGAGAAAGCCCTAACCTAGAACATGCACCACACCCCTGAATTGCCATGAATCACGACGAGAGGTATCTACGCCTGACAACTCCCAGATCTACCCAAATTGCAGAGCTGAGGGGTTGCCGTCTCTTATGCCGAACGCTAAGGGGGTCACATGTCCAAGTGGGGCCAGACGAGCAACATGATTTAACACAAAGGCCCCCTTGAAGATTTCGTCCATGTCCGGAAGCAGAGGTGTGGGGCATGACAGAGACTAACCCTCTTGGCTCGACTCTTGGCTGGAGGTAGACTTGGGTAGTTCCCAGAACTAGGGGTACCATTTTGGGGGTCCCCAAAAACAGGATTATAGTAATTTGGCGTCTATATATTTAGGGGAACTACTACTTTACCACGCAGGAGCGTTTGCAGGTCTCATATGATGTCCAGACTGATGCCCCTGCTGTTCTATCAAGATTCCCATCTTGCGAACATCCCATGCATAAACAATGCCTAGACTACAGTTTCAAGTGCCTCTGAGGATGTCAATACGTTTAGCCAAAGTCTCGGATTTGGCCAAAAGCTTGGGCCTCAGCTACAGATAGCTGAAGTGGTTCTGGGTTTGAATTAGTATTTTTGACCAATACGTGTGAGGGCAAACACTAGTTCTTCATGAGGGCTATCTTTGTTCCGATTGCAGGCTAACGGGCTTTGCAGGGACCAGGGTGCACCCTGCCAGGGTGCAATAACGTCAGTGCAGTGTGTAGCATTCCTATGTGAGCGAGTCGTGCAAGCGCACCATCATGCCCCAGCTACAACACCTGGCATTGCAAGAAGCCTGGCGACTGAACATCTTGCAAGGCGTCGACGACACGTTCAAGAACGTAGTGAAGGCTGGCTTGCCCACCCCAGGATTCTCAGCTTGTTTGGAATGGAACACTGCCATGGCCAGCGCAGGTGGCTAGCACCCTTTTTGCCAAACCATATCTGCATAAAGTGCACGGCCCGAAAGGCAGCTGCCTCCAGCTCCTGCCTTTGGGGTCTCCCAAGATGTATTCCAGGTATTTCCGAGTATTTCGGCTCTCTCACTTAGGGCCGAGGGGTGTTCTGTGACCTGGTAAGGAGTGCAAGTTCGCATCGCGCAGTTCGAAGATCTAAGTCGCGACGCTCCTCGCGGTAAAACAGGTGAACTGCTGCCTGGCCGCACACTCGATGAGGTTGGCAAGCCGAGCACGCCTACATGCTATGCACGTTCTGCAACGTGGGTGTTCTTTTGGATCAAGACCGTCTCGATGCATACTCGTGTGCAATGATGCAATAGCGCAAACTTATCTTGTCGAAACTTCACACCGTTGTTTTTAATCTGGAGTTGGTTCAGCGAAGCTGCTGGAGATCTCCGGGGCAGTGTCCACATTCAGAAAGGTTCCTCTGTTCTGGACGGCCGCCAGGCCATAGCTTAAATGTTGGGTAAGCCACTTCAAAACTTCATTTGTTGCTGCTCATGTTCTTATACCTGACAGGAACCCTGAGTGCACATGAGACGGACAGAGGTCTCGATATCTCCCAGGATATCCCAGCAACAATCCCATGAAATCTCAGCATCCATCTTAGACTCTTTAAGATCCTATTCTGTCAAGTTTGGCCCATACATCGCATCCCCTGCCCCATGCTCTTCCTCAGAGGCTCGTGCGAGGGCCATGGGTCATCCAGGACTACTTTCAGGCACGCCTGAACCCCTATAAGCCCCTACATGAGCTTCAGTCTAAACTCCTTAAAGAGGGGTTATGTAGGGGTTATTAAAGGGGATACTAGGAGTTTAGACTATAGCTCATTTCATGTTCCATTTTCTTTTCCATTTGGTTCTCCATCATTCCCATATACTAACCTTGTGACCGGAGGGAGTTTATGGCTGCCGCCTATGTGCTTATTGACACCTAGGCTTATCCTTGCCTCATTTCAAAGATTGAAACCAAGGGCCCCTAGTATGGGCCCTTAACCCTGGGATCCTTATATACCTACTATATACCTTACATGTAGCCTTAACGGTCCCTAGAATCCCCCTAAAAAGCCTAAGGGCCCATACGTCTAACCTTAGATCATTGTATTTGCAATCGGATCCAACCCTAAACCCTAAACCAAGCAGGAGCCTCTGCCTTGGGGCTTAATAGTTCAGTAATATGAGCTGTAGTCTACACTCCTTAAAGCTTAAAGGGTGTTATATAGGGGATTTTTTATTCAGATATATGGGACTAGTATAGGGGTTATTAAGGGACATACTCGGAGTTTAGATGATGGCTCATACGGGAATAATGGAGAATGAAATGTTCTTGTGAAACCGCTTATTCGATCATGCTGGGCAATCAAATTCCCAAGGCAGTGGTCCAGCAGGCCCCCCGAGCCTCTACAAAGCAAAAGATCTCTGAGGGGTCTCAATCATGTGAAGAGTTCCTGGGATGAATTGAGAGAGCAAAATGAGCTTGGCTTTAAAGGCCAAACCTTTCAATGCAAAGGCCGGGCTCTATTAACCTTGGAATCCAGAATCTAAAGCCACCACAAACAATCGATTTCTTTTTGAACTGCATATTCCATCAGGCTGAGCAATCAAATTCCCATTACGGCCGTCCAGCAGGCCCCTGAACGTCAATAATGTAGAAGTTTGGGCTTGTCTCAGTTGTAGAGATTTTTTGGGTGGGTGATTGGTGAGACGACAGACACGGGACCCAGCCCTTCCAATTCCCTACGAAAAGGAACTGAAACACTCCCTTCTTTTCCCTCTCCATATGCATTTTCTTTTTCCTACGAAGCTAAGCTACATTGAGCTGCTCCTGTCCCTTCCCCCTCCGTATGAACGATTCCCGATTCCCCCCAGACTTCCCAATTTTTGGGGGTGGCTTTGGATGGTAGAGGGTCCCCATTTGGTTTGTGGGGGCCCCAAACCAAACTACTTGACCAGGATCCAACATCAATGGGAACTTGAAGCCCGTGTATGTACTGGTACCCCTGTATTTTGGGAAGCCAGGTGGATGCAGCCGATAAGTTCTTCCAAGGCTGGCTAATAACCGGAGATGTCGCAAAGTACCTTGGTTGCAATATGCACAGGTTCAGTAGCACTAGCGCTCCGGGTAATCTATAGCGGATTTTGAGCGAGGCATCATGAGACTACATGGCGCTAGCATCATGTGGTGAAGCTGCAGGCTCGACGAAGAGGGCTTCATCATCATTAGCGACGCAGCGGCACAAAGAACAGCGAGCTTGCCCTACTGTAGCGGAAGACCTTGCGTTCTAGCAGCAAAAGTTGATCCGCCATGCTGCGGTCGTGCCATCTCTGCGGGAACACTTTACTCACGTTGTTGCTTTCAATTGAAGAGTACTTGGTCGTGGGCACGCAGGTGATCGATCAAAAGACGTCATCAAGTCAGGCGCACATGTGCAATCTTGTCTCATGGCCTGCCTCGAACTTTCTAGCTTGAGCAATCTCAAGACCGTTAATAAACTCCAGACATGCGGACAGAGCTTCACAGCAAAAAAGGGTCAGCACAGGGCTGGCCCCCATACTGATACCCGCACAACTTCATCTCGTGTGACAGGTGGCGAGTGGATCTCTTCCATCGACATGGAGACCTTCTGCTGCAAATCAAACTTTTCACTGGTTAGTTCATGAACGCTGCTGCACTCGGGCTGGTGCCGGAGAGACACCAACGTCCTGGCGAGGAATGCGCTGACC
This sequence comes from Symbiodinium pilosum, assembly GCA_905231905.1. Taxonomy (NCBI): domain Eukaryota; class Dinophyceae; order Suessiales; family Symbiodiniaceae; genus Symbiodinium; species Symbiodinium pilosum. The sequence goes on along the minus strand of CAJNIZ010010802.1, from coordinate 6,601 downwards.
AGTCTGTCGGGAGTCAGCGCAGCCGCTGTCGTGGGTGTCCCGCAACATGGCACCAAGACCAGGGTTAAGCAGCATGGCAGGGAAGATGAGTAGGTTGTGGCAGTGGCAAAGCCAGCACCGTGGCAGAAACTATAGCTTGCAGAGAGCTGTAACTTTATCACCTCATCTGCGGATGGAGGCATCCTCGATGGGATGAGAGGCCAGTAGCGGTGGCATCTTCGCTGCAATTGTTAACATGTTGCACGATGCAAGCAGTCCAGTGTTGCGGTGTCCTATGCCCAGTTGACCTTGCACCCGAACGCTTCCACAGAGAACTTGCTCGAAAGAGCGAGAGAGCAGCCTGGCTGCAAACTCGAGAGTGGCAGGTAACATGGTGTCATCGAATTCTATCCAAGAATACAATGACGAACGCCAGAACCCCTGTTTTAAGCATGCAGGGCTGAGGAAATCCTCAGATGGAGCATACAATGAATGCAAATCAGAGTTTCATGGTGCTTGTGCAACAAAATCTTTGCACCGGCGAAGTTATCTCTCTGGCGGTTAGTAACAATAGGGAATGAGGAAATGAGATATATAGGGGGTTACATAGAGATTATATTCCCTTCTTCCCTACCAGCAACCAGTAAGTTATAGCATGACAAGAGCGGACACCGATCGTGATCATCGCAATGGTGATGACTGGGTCAGAGGTAAGCACAGCTGGGTTACACAGAGGCTTCTGATAGCCTTCGTGCCTCCGCCTCAGGATAGCCTGAATCTAAGGCTAGAAGTATGGGGCCCTCATATTGGCAGGCCTTTTAGAGGATTCTAGGGACCCTCAAGGGTTCATGTAGGCTGCATATAGGGTATATAGTACTCGTAGGTATATAAGGATCCCATGGTTAGCCCATACTAGGGGCCCGTGGTCTCAACCTTAGAATGTTGTTCTGTTGGAACAGTGCCCGGTCAGTGAGTGTAGTATAGGCCAGTGTGTGCTCAACGCCATCGGCCCCATGATTTGACGTAGTGGCGTGGTGGTTCCCAGGCTTTCTGATGTAAAGGCCGTAGCAAGCAGTACTTTTCTGCGGTACTTTTCTCTGTTAGTTTCTACGCCCGCCTTGCGCTTAGTGGCGTTTCTGGGTCAGGACTCTTTCCTAAACCCTAAACTAGTTTAGGAGAAGAAGGAAGACAAGCAGGACAGCTTTTCAGTCCTTGGTGAAGGCACCTCTCCCGGTCTTTCGCGAAGTTCCAGCTGCCTGATGACGTATTGGACTCTCTGCCGGCACCAAGACTACAGTCGTGGGCTCCCAAATTCAAGCCACGCATTTCTCCTTCCCTTGCCGACATGATCCACCATTCACCATTGAGTCTGGTAGCTTCATCGCCATCGCTTCTCTGATTTGACAGCGTGCAAAAACACTTGTTGATGGATTGCTTCAGTCTTGGAAGCATGCACAAGCAGCTTTGCAATCAGCTCTGCAGAAATTCCATGTAATGTAGATACATTTCCGGCATTTTCTGGCCATCATGACTGGCTTCTCGGGGTGCTGGGGGTTATTTGAGCCCTGCATGTCATCCATCTCATACAACCCACATGGACAAGGTGTGGGACGCCATTCCACTCACGAGCACGGGCAAGATCGACAAGAAGGTCATCCGTGCCCGGCTACAGGCACCGGGACTGTACTGTCCTTAGGAATTGTTTTAGTTGTATATTATAGTATAACCATAAGGAAATACTAAGAAGATTGTTCTTATTACAGGTCTAAGGAAGCTACAGAGGATTTAAAATAAGGAAACTTGTTCCTTGATTCCTGGATCACCGACTACATGGGTCAACCCAGCTTTAGAAAGATACCCAACAAAAGCACAAACCCAGCCCCTACGTGCTTGGGGCAAGCGAGTGTCCAAAACCCATTCCAACCTTGAGGGTCCTATCCTTGGTCTTGAGGTGGAGCTTGTCATGAAGCTGGGCGGTATTACAAGTCCTTCCTCCAGGGTCAGGGGTGTCATAGTTCTGCGTCCTTGCATCCGGCCTCAGGAGCAGAACTACGTGCTCCCCACCGCGCAGCAATCAAAACTGTGAACATCTGTGAAGCAGCAGAGTTCTTTGTGTACAGGCTACGCGAACGCTGCCGGCAAGAGCTTGGTTGCACGCGTAGTACCAGGATAGGGCCAGAGGAGAAGACGAAAAGCAGTGAGGTTATCAAACTTCATAACCAGAAGAGACCGTAGAGCTATGAGCAATATTAGCAAGGTCCATCTTAACAAGGATGGCCGCAACACTGCGAGTAACGCAAAAAGAGGAACAATACACGCCAAGAAGCCCATGAGCTACTGGTCCCTCTTGTAGTCTAGTATAGTTCCTCATATAGTCCCTAGTAAGGAACCCATTGAATTATGTAGTGCTCACATGGAAAAAGGCCCTGGCTACCTGGGAAGTGATTTTACGGCTGTGAAGCCGCTTTACCTGTGGGCCTGTGCTCTGGTGGCCTCCCATCCGAGCAAGTCCGAGGCGCACAAGAAGTTTTAAGGTTCAAACAGCTCAAAGTTCAAACCTGTCCGATGCTCTCCTTACTTTGGAGACTTGAAAACGTCGACGTCAACCAGGGCCTGCAGATTGTGTGGCAAGGGCATTGACTGATCGGAATGGACCCGTGCACCGCGGCGCCGAAGCACTTTCATGAACTCACAAAAGTTCGTTGCAAACTAGGCACGTTCAATAAGAAAGAAGACTCTCGATGAAGCCTGGCAGAAGGGTGCAGAGTCTGGAGCTAAATGAGCTATAGCCTAAACTCCTTAAAGGGGGATGATATAGGAGAGTATTATAGGGGTTATTAAGGGGGATACTAGGACTTCAAACTATAGCTCAAATGATCATCCATCTTCTGGAGCAGAGCCCTGACAGCCCTAGGGCCTGCTCACCCCACGACTTGAAATCATCAGAACCCAAAGATCCGCCCTCGCGCTATTGGGGTTATCTGGGGTTATATCTTGGGGTTCTATGGGGATGATGGAAAAGAACATGGAAACTACTATAGAACCCCCCACCTGGCATGCTTCATGAGAAGTTCTGATCTCCGCCCCGTCGATTCGATGTCTATGTGCATCATATGTTTCATGCAAAAGTTCAGCACGTCTTAGCGTAATGCCCGTCAACACTGGGCGCAACACTGGGCGCCCGCGCACTCAAAATTTTTCTTCGCTCACTACGGTGGAGCACCTGTACTCCTATGATACAGGTTCTGTACGAAGTCCCTGTAATGTGCTTCGTCATACGTAATGTGTGTGGGACAGTCCAAGGACAGGCATGTGGGTGCTTCTCAACGCTGTCCCAACACCTTTTGATGCCTTGCACTTGAAGCTTGCTTTCCTATGCACAGGTAAGAAGCTGTTGTCAATGGTTTGGTGCTTTTAGTGTAATTCTGCTCTCACGTGGGGGATCAGATACTTGGCGATGATGCGACTCTGCTCCTAGCAGCCTTCACATGCTAAACTTGTCGATGTGGCTCCGCGCGCCCTCTGCTAACTCCCTAACCCCTGAACTCCCCAAACTCCGTCAACCTCCCTCGCGTCAGCTATAGTCTGAATTTCTAGTATCCCCCTTATCAAACCCTGTAATACTCACCCACATAATTCGCAACATCACCCCCCTTTCAGGCGTTAAGACTATAGCTCATGTGCTACCGAAGGCCCGTGGGGACGGAGCTACTGCTTTGCATCTTGCCGCGGACTTCGGACATGCCACTGGGCCTCAGTCATGGCTGAGGGTTTTATTTAAGGTGTTCGGTTTAGGGTTTTAAAGGGTTTAGGGCTTTAAAGGGTTTAGGATTTTAAAGGGTTTAGGGTTTTAAAGGGTTTAGGGCTTTAAAGGGTTTAGGGTTTTTAAAGGGTTTAGGGCTGGCACGCCGCCATGCGGTGACAGGGAGCTGAGTCGCCGAGAGAGCGAGGGTTTAGGCTTTGGGTTTAGGGTGTCAGCCCCTGCCCCTAAAGGGGTATGTGGGGGAAGGCACAAAATGGAAACTACTTTCTATGTTGTTTAGGTTTAGGGTTTAATTCCCAAGCGGATGGAAAAGAACATGGAACTCCATAAAATTGAGAATCAGATGAAAAATCTCAAGCGAGATGCAAACTAGGGTTATGTGTGGGTCGTATGGAGGGGTTAATCCCCTGCCCGAATAACAAAAGCCACAGTAAGTAAAACTTCCTAATGTTGTACAATGGTACACTTTTGGGAAGGTTTATTATGGGGGGTATGAGGGGTTCAATGATTCGAGGAGGGAAGTAGCATTAGTTGTCGCTGTGATATGGCTACATGGATCTGTGGGGGTCTGCCGTGTTTAGAGTTCTCGCTAAAATGCAGCGCCTGCATGAACCTTAGCATTGCATAGGCGTGCGGTGACAATGTTCAGCAAAAGAGTCATGTGGATAGTTTGAATAGGGATGTTGTGATTTGTTTGGTTCAAAGGAAATAACTTGACAGTTGTTTGTTGAAGCCTGCTTCTGCTTGAGGATTCACATATGATGGGGGCTCTTCCTGGCGCGATACCTTCAAAGCGAATTAGCGTGGGTTTAGGAAATTAACATAGTACCGGTCTCAGTATTTAGCTGTGTTTCGGGCCTGTGAGAACACTTTTGCGTGACTTACCACTGGCCTCCAAACCCGCTTTGGATTTGGACGTTAGCCAGACGTCGTGCAGAGTGCCGCCGGGTGTCGAAAAGCAAGAGCGAACTCAACTCCAATCATGTTCAGCTCGGAACACCTCATCACACTCAGCTCCCCACGCTTAGCTCATCGCACTCGATGCGAACCACACATGGCAGCTAACTCGAGATGCACTCACTTGAAGTCGCAATCCCACGCGGATGGCTCCTAAAACTTGAATCTTTTGACCGACTGGAAGAGGCTTCGTGCATTTCGCGCCCGTGCTGGTTCCCTGCTCTTTCGCAGGGAGCGTTCTCAGGATCAAGCCTGATGTCATATACGCCGGTGCGGACACACTCTGCCACATCCACGAATGCACCACCGAATACCCGTACTCGAGCTACTCGCCTTTTCACTCAATCGATGATTCTCTCACTCACCGACTCACGAGCACGCTTGCAATCGTCCAGTATCGTTGGTTGTCCAGTGCAGCCACTCTGAAAGGCACCTGAAATATTTGTTTATCTCCGATCCCATTTCGTTGTCGGAGAGAGACCCCAGCTTGGGAAAACATTCATGCACACGTAAAAGGGCACAATCCATTTTGTATCATCCATAAGAGAAAGACTCCCGCCAGCCTTTGGCAGCCGCAGTTAATTCCCGGCATCGCGGATGGAATCCAAATTGTGCAGTTGAGAATTTCCACCATGGAATGTCTCAAACTCTGGCCCTTGTTGTAACGGTGTACCTCTTAGAAAGGCCACCCGCCCTTTTTCCGCAATGGCCCAGAATCTTGAGAACCTTCAATCTTGACGCCACGGCCCAGCATTAGGCCAACCTTGTGTCAACGCTTCTGGAGGCCGCCCTGCACGTGCTTAGGGTCTGCTCCTTTTGTGTCTTTCTATCCCTGACCCCTTGCAAACATTATTTGAGCCACCTTGTATTTCAACCTGTTTCCCGAAGTCATGTTGGCTATATTTCCGGAAGGGCGGGGTCCATGAGTCGGAGCCTTTACAGCGGGTGCGACAGAGGGCTTGTGTTATATCATTGTTTTGGAGCAATGCATTGTCTGCTAGGAAACCTAAATGCTTCAAGGAGCGCTGGCTGTAGTATTCTGTAGTTCTCAGTCAGCGAGCCCCCCAACAGGGGATTGAAGCTTGATGCTTCAGAGCGGCACATGTAGTCAGTGTAGTCCTTGTACCAAGACACGGCAGTGAGTTTGCCTCAGCTTCCCTAAATGAGAAAGAACCAAATATTGCGGCCTTTGGTCGTGGGCACCTATTCGAGAACCCCACCTGTGTTGGGTACGAACTTTTGGACGGTAGGCTTGGAAGACAGAGTACACATGCAACAAGCACATCGTCTTAAATTGAATCTAGTCGACGGTGACATGGGCACAAATGGCAAAGGGTGCCATGCACGCTCACAAGCAACCAAAAAGCAAGGATGTAATTCATGTGTCCCGGATCCTTTTCATTCCAACACGCGCAGCATTTTTGCTGCTGGGTTCCGCTATAGAATCATTGCTCAGTTGATTTAGTTTGTAAAGTTTGGCCTGGGAAGCGGGAACCGCGTTTCAGTCATAGTGGTCCCGAAACCAGGGAAATCGTGGGACCAAGATGGACCTGGGGAGTTTTCAAGACCGTATTAAGGCCTTAGTTCAACTATCAAGAGATCAGCCTCACTGGTTTGATCTAACCAGAGTCCTACTTTCGCTTAAATGGTAAGTGCCCCGCATGATAGAGGATGTTAGGGGCCCACCATGGTAAGAACCAACACAGACATGTTCATAAAAAATCACTATTCGACAGGTGGACATCTAGCAGAAGCCTCGCTAGGTCTGTTTCGCTTGTCCTGTTTGTTTTTATGAGTGATTTTTATTCGAGATGTCGTGGTAGAAGCACTAGTAGCAGCAGTAGCAGCAGCAGTACTTCTTCTACTACTACTACTACTACTAGGCGCCCCCCCCCTACCAAC
>CAJNIZ010010800.1:0-11715 GCA_905231905.1 Symbiodinium pilosum | reverse complement strand
TCCCGAGCCATACCCGGTTCTTCAGAACTCTATGGCAACTGTGATAAGAAAATCTAGGAACACCTCTGCAATTCAATGAGAATAGATAGGGACCCAGATATTCCAAATCAGCTACTCCCAGCAGTCGCAAGATAAGGATGCATAGCACGTTCTCCACGCGAGAATGTGCCAAGAAATCCTGAACTTGAGCTAAGGACTCCTTAATGATCTTGTGACTCATAGTACTAGTATTACTGATATTATTTTTGTTGCTATGATCTTATTGTTGTATCTTACTACTATCATGTTACCAAGGATATCCCTAAACCCAAAACCCTAAACCATAGTCCCTAAACCCTAAACCCTACACCCTACACACAAGTACGCTTCAACCTTGGTACCATGCCTTCCTTCTCAAACGAACTCTGGCAGGTGCTCCTGTGCCCCGTTCTTTTTTCAAGCTCATCCAGCAGCCTGTCTGCACCTTCCCAGAACATCCGACATGCCTGAAGTCAGGAATGTATTCTAATCAACGTATACTATTGGGTTTAGGGTTTAGGGTTTAGGTGGTTCTTACCTAGGTTGTGCAAGGTATATTCCTGAACTAAAGGCTTTTGGATGTCTGCAGCTTGGCGCATGCTTCACTGATGCCACTATTTCCCGGCTGAGACAATTCCCCCTGTCCAGCCTTTCACTGCCAAAAAAATAGAGAGTATGCAGTTGCCACATTGGAGTTTCGCGAGATTCGGGCACGTACAGACTGTAGAGAAGTACTGACATGCATCGCACATGAAAACTAGTAATCATCCCTTTCTTGCATCCATCCTTGTGTATAGACATAGGGTTTAGGGTTTTCGGATATACAGACAGACCCCTTTAACAAGGGATACAAGGGTTGTATGGGGATTACATGCTTGCCAGCCCCGTTGTACAATCCTATGATTGTAACCCCAGTAATGCAGAATGAAATGGCAAAGCAAACAGAAAATGACATGGAAACTGCGTGTATATGGGGACTTACAGGGAGGAAGTGATATAGGGGCGTGAATACTTAGCAAAATGATTTTGGGGTGCATTTCAGGTACGCTACAGCATGATTTTGCAAGGAATCTAGGACCATCTTTGGCAAGTTGTCCCTGTAAACCACTACATAATCCTGTTTTCACGTCATTTACCCGGTTCTTTTCCATTCGATTCTCCGTAATAAGAACCGGTTGGGGTTGGATGTTCGCGTGGCGAGAATGTAAAGAGCACACCACAGACTGAGTTATCAGCCCCCGGCAAGAAATAAATAGCGGGTGCTTGCTGTATACATGGGTGACTACCGCGCAGGCTACTGACAACAGGGTTACCAGAATGCGGAGAGCCCCCAAGAGAGCCATTGCATACTCGCCCTGTCCTGCATGCCTCCAGAGCCAGTGCTGGAATGGGAGTGCAAGATGCATCCCCTAAATGCTGGAACACGCAGCAACAAGTCACTTCAGACCAAAACGAAACAAATTTAGAGACCTAATCTTTAGGGTACCCAAAAAGGGACCATAATTTTGACAACCACCCACGTGGAGAAACGCTCGCCCTAGCATATTGCCACCAGCGCTTCGAGGAGGTCGGCATTCTCCTGTCAGGAAGCCCAGCTTTAAAGGGAAAGAAGTGCAATATAGGGGGGTGGGGGGTGCGTCTCAAAATGGGGGGGGAAACTCCGGATATATAGGGGCTAGCCGTGGAGTATAGGGATCTGTAGGAGAGATTCTAGATTTCGAAAGAATTGCCAAATGTCTCAGTTTTGGCGCTTCTTGACGTCTGAGCTCTTCTCAGAATTATGAGCCCCTCAGAGTCATGGATCATATTAAGGCACCTAATATTTCGGGGTACCCTAAACCCTAAACGCATTGATCCAAACCGTGACTCTGCAGCGCGCAAGGCACATCTGGAAACGGCGCGCTTAGCCACCCCAGAGCGCTTGGTTTAGGGTTTAGGGTTTAGGGTCAGAATCCCCCACCCTAGGGTTTAGGGTTGACTAGAATCCCCAGAGAGTCGACAAGTCAACTGGCGTTGTTTAGTAGAAGATGTTGTCTAAACATGTGTACTCCTCTTCTTCTAAGCCCGTTCTGATGTGTATGACTTTGTCTGCCTGTCTATTTGGCATCAAGATATCTGTTGTAACACTAACCGTGCTTTTGAAGCCTAAATAGCAAGCGGTTGGTATGGAGTATGGAAATACAATCCCGAAGTAATCGCTACATATCATATACTCCCTTACCCACTACAAGCCTTAGCCCCAAGCCTCAAATCTTAACGCCCGCAAGCTAAGCCCGCCTTGATCTTCTGGGTGATGTCCTCGATGAAGCTCTGAATTTGTGGCTGGTGCCTGTTACAGCTGCTTAGTAGGAAATAAGGGAATATGTTGTATAGGAACCATACTCCCTCACCCCGTACTAACCACTGGGTACCCCAAGGCGACGGGTGGCGCACATGGGCACTTGAGGGCAGAGATTTTTCGGGAATTACTTTGTGGTGTATTGCCGTATAGAACACAAGGGAAGCATTGTAGAGTGACGTAGGTCTGGTCAAGCATGCCCCCCACCACAGATACTTGGACTACTGCACTATACGGAATAGGGGGAAAAAAAAATCCGGGTGGCCGTTTAACCGTTTAACAGGGGAGCAACGGGGATTAAGTAGGTTCTTCGTCTTCTGCCTCTACTTGAAAAAGGCATAAGCCACAGTGCTGTTCTTTTGGGCTGTTTACTCAAAATGGAGGAGCTGGAAGATGCTAGGGCTATGTTGTGACATATTGGGTTAGGGTTGGGGGTTACGGGCTTAGGAGATAGTCCAGGGATTCTCCCGGACTCTCTTAAGGATTCCATGGAGATTTTTTGGGGTTAGACGAAAAGCGCAAGAGCTGGAATCCCGTGAAACCCAGCGAGTTCCATGTGCGATGCGCCCTTAATGGAGCACATGGATCATATTCAGGTCCTCTCATATTCTTAGTATACCACGAGCACAGTTTGGGGGGTCCACCTAACTTCAACCCCCCGACCCCAAACCCTAAACGCTGAACCCTCAAACCTCAAGGTTTGAGCCATGGCCTAAACTTGCGCAGCTCCCCAAGGATCTTGTGGACGTTCGCGGGGCTCACTGCCGCGCTAAGCTGCCCACCCACTGAATGAACCAGGGATGGGAAGCAGTACATCTCCTCAGGAGACTATTGTTCATGGTTTAGGGCTTAGGGTGCAGGGTATAGGGCTAGGGAGTATATACTCCCCAATAATGGAGAAGCATGTGGAAAGGAAATGGAAAATGAAATAGAAACTGGGCTAGTTGAGCTACGCTATACCACGAGTATGGAAGGAATTGGGGACCATGATCTTGGTAGTTGTTTAGGCTTCTACAGTATATCTGCCCAAAGTGCCCAAACTCCTGCAATGCGGGGGGTTTAGGGCGCTTTTAGCGTGGTGTAAAGATTGAGGGATGAGGGTTTAAGGTTTCTGGTTTCGTGGAGGACTGCCCTAAACCCTAAACCCAGTTACAGTCAGGGTCTCGTGCTTGAAAGTTCGCGGAGCCTAGCAACAGGCGGCCATTGAGCCAAGAACTTTACTATAACTGTAAAGAATATTGAGGTTTAGGGTTTACAAGTAGTAGAGTTATAACTCATCCTATACCTGAACCCCCTACAAATGCCGCTTCTACATACAATGAATCCTCGAGTGCAGCCTCGATACCGGATAATACCGTGGGAGGGTGAATTGTTCACCACAAAAACTACTGAAGAGGCCTCAATCTATAATTGGAACAAGGCCGAGGAGAAGCATTACATGGTGATAGTAGTGGTAACTGGTAATGAGGTAAGACTCTACATTGTTGCTATTCCAGTCGCTGGGGCGAGGTAGGAATGTTAAAAATCGCCTGCAGCCACCTGAGTGCTGACAATCTGGGAGGTTTGCTTAAAATGGGGTGGGGAGGGCCAGTAAACCCAGGGGCTTTTGGGAGGCTCTCAGAGGATTCTGGGGTTCCTCCGCGAATATATACTTCTGCTTGACTGCGGGGCTCGGCTTCAAAACTTGGGTCGAATAGGCCTCAGGACTGCTAGAAAATGGTTGTGTGAAGCGGAGGGGAGGAATCTCTTTCAGGGTTTAACGTTCATAGGTTTAGACGACGACGACGACGACCACGACCACGACCACGACCACGCCGACAACAACGACAACAACGACAACAACGACAACGACGACAAAAGCAGCAGAAGCAGCAGCAGCGGCGGTGGCGGCGGCAGCAGCAATAACTCCTCCTCATAGTACTGAACAGGCTAAGGCGACCAAGACTCACCCAGCGCCATCAACTCCCCAAGCTGGACAGTGCTGAGCGAGGCGCCTGGCAATAAAAACTGGGTTTAGGGTTAAGGGTTCCCGGTAAAGTGGTTATGTCTAGCAGTTATACCTCGAGAAATATGGCTTTGAGGGTTACCATTTACTTTCAGGAATGAGGGTTCAGGATTTAAGGTTCAGGGTTTATGAGGGATGCATGACGGCTATGAGGGGATCACATTACAGGGATTTTGCGGGCTGTACAGGCTTCTATATGCATCACATATGTTGCAACAATCAGGATTCAGTTGTTTTGCTTTGGCCTGAGCTTTTCGATTTTTCCATATGGGTATACGATCAAGGATGTCAGCATTTGGCGGCGTGTTCGGTTTGGCTTAGCATTTTACATTGTTTGAAGGTTACAAACGTGACTGCGCCCATCTCCCAGCACAAGACGTCTCCCACGAGAAGCAAAGCCTAAACAAGATTATACAAGATTGCTGTCCTTCAGCTCCTCAAATGCAAGGTTCCCAAAACGCACATGAGTTCTGGACTAAAGTCCTTTCCTTAATAGGTCCCCCCTAAAACCCTATATGTTCCCCTAAAGGCCCCCCCAACCTAACGTTAGTCCGTAGCTCACTTGGATCCCTATAAGGATATCTGGTGCTTGACTTCGGCCTCAATCAAAGCTGAACTTGAGCTTAGCCTTGGTGTAGGGTGCACGGCTTAGGCTCATCTGTAACCTGTGAGGGGTGCAATCCTTCAACTCACTAGCCCACTTGGAGGGTCAGGGGGACTTAGTAAGTAGGTTGATAATAAGGAGAATTAGTGTTACTACATGGGTTATAGGGGCTATTAACCTACTTCCTAACTCGCCCTGACCCTCCAAGCAAACTCAACTTGAAGCACGTTTGTCACGTCCGTGCCACGGATTCTAGACATCACACCGGTGCAAAGAAATCATCCGAATAAACTGGATCTGCTGCCACGCCAGGTCTGATCTGGCAGGCCAGTGTACATATGGGTGGTTGTCAAAATTATGGTCCCTTTTTGGGTACCCTAAATATTCACCCATACAGCGACGCACCACACGCCAACTGTAGCCAGGCTGGGCATAAAATCAAGATGGACCTGACCGAAGACTCCAGCCTTAGGCTCGAGTTTCGGACTCTCTGGTTTCCAAAGCCCTCTATGAACCCTAAACCCTAAACCCTATGGATGGAATCCAGAGGCATTTGATGCAAGCATTGCCTGCAGAGAGGGTCTATTATGCTTGTAACCTCCCTTTTGGGAGATGGTCTCTGGCGTGAAGTGTGGCCTGGCTACATGAACTATAGTCTTAACTCCTTGAAGGGGCTATAAACGGGAGTATAATTATAGGGTTATATACGGCTATATAGGGTTTTCTAGGGTTTAGGGGTTTAGGGTTTAGGGTCTAAAGTCTTTAAAGGGGATTATATAAGGGAGCATCATAGGGGTTATTGATGGGGTTCAGGGTTCAAGCTTGAAGGTTAAGAGACAACTCTTATGGGCAAAAAGGGCCCATGCCTTCATTCCAGGACAAGAACCAAGACCATCAAGTCAAGCACCAATGCGCTGTCCACGAGCATCAATTTTCAAACTCTTTTACAAGTGCTTCATCATTGCGGCCATGATGGGGAACATAGTTTCTATTTCATGTGCTGACGTCATCGTTCGATGTGTAACTTCCACTGCATGTTGCGTGATCATCTTCATCATAGCACAGACATGTGAGAATATGTGGACATGCTTTGGGAGTATGTCATCGTCATCTCTGGGGATCCCATATTCAGGCTTGGTTTGGGGTTTGGGGTTTACGTTTAGGGCTTTAGGATTTGGAGGTATAAGGATCTTCTCGCCCATGCATACAACTACTAAGGTGGGAACGCACTGCTGCATGGGGAACACATCATTAATACGCTGTCCCAGTACTTTTGGGACATGAACTGGCCCAATGTGAGTGCTTTAGCAATTGGCGGCAGCGGTGCGTGTCATTTCGTGATCGACAGCCCGTCCATGCACGCCAAACAGCAACAAAAGGACATTAGATTCCATTTGCCTTACATGTGCTGAGGCTTTGAGGCCAGTAGCACAAGTAAAGGTTCTCAAGTACTTGCTTGTCAAAGGAGCGGCAAGGGGCCACGAAAACGGGCCACAGTAAGTACCGGGCATAACTCCCTCACTGGCTTCCTGGCGTTCTCGCACGACTTTTGCTTTGAATCGATCTGGATAATGAACCTCCTTCAGGGTTCCAAGTCTCAAGATGACATGCACACCTTTCCCTACCCAAGAACCGCCACCGGACGGTAAGGGTGTAATTGCGTCAAAGCTACTTAATCTCCAAGAGCATATTGCGTTTCCTCACAAAAAATGTTTCTTACAAATATTCGTTCCCCAACCTTCCGAAACGCTGCAATCCCAAAACAACTTGCCTAAACCATGCTGCAAAACGACTCCCCTTATTTCTTGCTGCCTCATTGAGTACTTCATTGCAGCACCCCCGCAAGGTTCGCGGGCTCGAGCTCAAACCCTACAGTCTATAGTCCCCCTTAAGTAGATAGACGATGAGGATTATATTGGAAAATGCAATAGAACATGGAAACTACTATTTCGGGTTGAGCGTTTAGGGTTCAGGGTCTATATGGGACTGTTCAATGCATTTTGAAGGTCTGGCAAAGTTGTGTCATTGAGTGGCGGATATCTTCCCGATGTTGTTGGGAGATGCTTCTCTACTTGTTGGGCATGTGCTGGCCCGCAGTTCATGATTGTTGCAATTCTGGACTTGCTTGTCCACGCATTGTATATGTTGGTGGGTAATTTTGCTAGCCCACGACTTCTTCGTCCCGCTTTGGATTCGGTGGATAGGCTTGGGTGGGCTGAAAGCTTGGAGCAGTGTGATATGACCAGTGGATCAAGTGGTTCTCCTGGCATCTTGCGTCTTACTTTATGGTTTGAGGAATGCGGGCCTTCGACGTCATAACCGACGTCATACCCAACAGGTGTACAGGTGATGGCAAATTGCATTTAGCGAGAAAGGCCGAATGAATCCCAATTGAAGCAGAATCGACAATATGCTCCCGAATGAACCAAAAAAGTGATAAAGACGCGAAGAAGCCCTCTCTCCTTCTTGAAGCTCTGGAAGCTATCCAAATAATGTTCATGTAGTAGTCGATTCGGTTGAAGACACGCCCGCCTTGCAGCCTCCATGCCAGGAAACGTGCGGGAGAAAAAGGATTTGCGAGAATCTTTGGACTCCATGGAATCCGCTCTGGAATTCATGTCCATAATGCAGTCAAGGGCGGCGGCCTGCCGCTCACCCCCGGACTCCACGAATACAGAAACCTTCTAAAACTAGCATCCAGCTCGGCTGTGCATCAAGGTCCCAGGACAAATCAGCCCTCGGCTGAGATGTCGGGGAGACTTGGTTCAATGCATCAACGTCCATGGAGGTAGCTTCTGGTTTGCTGGCCAGCGGTAGCCTGCTGAGAGCAGAGTTCATGCCGCACAGTGGGGAAGCCACATGAAACACTCTGAGCCCTGCAATACGCATTAACATGCAGCCACTGATGGCTACAGAAGCCACGGAATACTCCAGTTTTTGTAGGCCCAAGGGCTTCAGGGATTCGATTTGGGCCCAGGTGGGGTGCATAGTCATGACAGCGTTCTGTGGGGAAGAGGCGGGCCTTCTGGGCCTCCAGTCCCTACATATCCGTATACATCCCTATAGAATTCCTTTTTTAAACCCTGTAAAACTCTATGTATGCCATGTGTATATATAAGTGCATATATATATATATACAGATAGATAAAGCTCCGTAAAACCCCAGTCAACCTTCAATCCATACTGGGCAGGTCCTGCTGGTCGTGTTCCTCAGTTCGGGTATTCTTCTTATGAAAACCATAATCAACAGGATGATATAATCTTACTCTATCTTGTCAGGGATTACAATAGTAACGCCCCCCCCCCCAAAGGTACCCCCCCCCAGGGTTTAAGGAGCTAGCTTAACAAGGCCTAATAGGGTTCTAAATCTAGGGGGTATCTTCGGGGGGGTACTATTGTAATCCCTTTTCTTGGGGACTCGAACATCCTCAAAATACTATTCAATTTGGGTTTAGTGATGGGGATGCTTTTAGCTTTGGACATACCAAAGCCGCTCCTACACCTCAAACCCTAAACCCCAAGCCCATACTTTAGCCAAGCTGATCAGGATGCATCATCTTTGGGAGAAATTAAAGGCTACCCCTGCAGTAGTGTAGTGAGTCTATGGGGTCATATGAGGATACAGGGACTACATGGCGGTTATACAGGGCTTATCTATGGGGATCACATCAAAGTATGCTGAGTCGTCCCTCCTTTTACTCTACCAAAACATCAAAAACGAGCATGCTGCATTCCGCAACATGGTCGAGTTGGGGGCTCGGGGCTGTCGAGATCTAAATTTCAGCTCATGCGCATGAAGGTGTCGTCTCCTAAGGCACTTCGGATAGGGGCCTAAATAACTGTAGCCTCCTTAAGCCTAATATAAGAATATATATCTTCAAAAATTCCTGAGGGTTATACTATGACAAAAGTTAAAAAGAACCCTAAGAAGATTATGGGGCATCAGATGGAGACTGGCACTGTATGGATTGTTCTCAAAATTATGGGCCCCTTTTGGTAACGGCTTATATTGCGGCACCTAATATTTAGGGGTACCGCAATGGGACCATAACTTTGGGAACTACCGCTATACAGGTTATAAACGGATTTTATCTACGGCAAATTGAATGGAGCTTTGTAGCTTCAATTTTGCACCCGCCTCTACGATAGGAGTGTTCAGGGTTCAGGGCAATTAACCATGCAAAAGATGCGAACACAGTAGCAATGCTAATCGGACCAATCTTCCTAAACCTTAAACCACATTGGTAGCTGCTATTTCATTTTCTTTTCCATTTGATCCTCCATTGTGACTTAACCCGCCACGATTCCCCTACATTTTACATACTAACCGGGCGATTCCGGTAGCAAACAAGGGCAATGATGCCACCTATGCCTGCGTGCCTCCAAGTGGATAGTCGCCAGTGTAGATGTACTCCAGGAAGACTTTCAACGTCTCCTGGAACCCCTGTTTCGCATCAAGCCCAATGGCAGTCTATGCGTGGGCACTTGCAATTTGTCTGAGAGCTCGGAAATCACCACACGGAATGCTGTCAAAAGTATCTTGCTGTGCATCCCTTGCATGAGGGACCGTATTGTGACGGGCACCCAAACGGGCCTAAGATCTGATCTGCAGATTTGCGTAATCCCGCCTTCCTACTCAAGGAGCCTGCTACTTAGAGTCTACCTACTAACCTTAGCTAAAACCTTATCGTGAGGGTTTGTAAGTCCAGTAACTCTTGATTCCATGCTACAGGGCTACCTGGTACCAACATCTAAGCATGCAACTCAAACAACTCCTGACAAGGTTTCATCATCTCCCCCCATTACTATAACGCCCGCCACCATCCGAAGTCGACGTTCCTCTACAAGATGGTTTAAGGTTCAGGGTTTAGGTGTTCTGGTGGATTATCAGATAAGGGGCTTATCATCTCTGGCCTGATGACCCAGCCAATGAGCCCCTGGTGTAAACCTTGAAGGCTTCTACTAGGCTTTGGGGTTTAGTTTAGGGTTTAGGGTTTAGGCTAGAGTTCATTGGTTCAGACAGAAGGTACCTGTATGGGAGGATGCAGTAGACTTGGATGGTGCGTCTACAATTTCCAGACTTCTTCCTTAGCCGTGGAACAAGAAGCCTGAAGCCACAGGGCAGGCTGCGGTCTACAAAGCCTAAGTTCGAAGGATCCTCAAAGCCCAAGCCCCTAAAACTTGAAACGGGTTTAGGGTTCAGGGTTGCTGGCCTAAACCCAGATTACAAAATGCACTGCGCTGAGTGCAAAACCAAAGCCAGTACACAGCTTCAAAGCGAAACACTTCAAAAGACTCTTGGTAGATATACATCTTACAAAATGCTAGTTGTCAGGCTTGATATCATTACCTGGATAAGACTCGGGTCCTTCCTGCCTACGCAAGACCCGCGAACTCAAAGCCCTAGAGCCTAAACCCAAACCCCTCAGCACTCCCCCGCACTCTAAACCCTAAACCTTGGGTACTGCCCCCACCCAGTAACAGTCTATACTAGGGGTCATATTAAGGGTTACTGAGTGGGGGCAGTATCCAACCTAAACCCTAAACCCAAAGCTGCCAACCCTCAACAGCCCAGACACTAAGCCAACCAAGTGCAAGCCCCAATGATGGCACGCAAGGAGACTCAATGAAGATACTGCAGAAGCCCATCGTAGCAATATTTTGATCATGTAAAGCTATGACATAGGATACGTCAAATAAACATCACATAGACCTCAAAACAATGAATGATTCAGACCCCTACGTGTCACCTGGTCCCTTTGTAGGGCTAATGCCTTGAGAATTGTAGCTCTGCCAACTATCAACCAAGCTTTACACCGTGGGGTAGTCTCCAAAAATGAGGGATCCTAGAAATATGTTTAGCATGCAAGGATGAATTGACCTCCGACAAAGGAGAAGATATGCTGCAAAACCCGCAACAAGCGCAGTCTTAGAGCCTCTCAGATACGTACCCAGAATCCTGAAAGCATCTGAAGTTCGATATTCCTACGAAAATTTATACGGACTTTATAACTAGGGCTTATTATGGGTGCGTATAGAGACTCACAAATATTCAGAACCACCCCATGGGTGCGGTCAACTCTACATCCGCGCCTCCGATGCATTCTGCAGCACTAAACGCCTCTCGGAGCCTTCCTTTCACCAGGCACTTAAAGGGTACACTAGCAATCCTTGGGCATTGGGTTTAGGGTTAGTGGTGCCAACATCCCAAATAGCTCCTGAAATTTGTTTTCGCGATATGGGCATGCAGCAGGAGTAGGGTCTCAACCCTCACCCGAATCTCCCGAAACAACTTTCTAGCATACCTTCACACCTTCTAGCAAGTACCCAAGACTGTTTGGGGTTGAGGTTCAGAGTTTGGGGTGGAGAGTTGTTTCCAGCATTTGGGGGTGGAAGGGGTGCACGGCGTCTCAACACAGCCTGGACGATGGACACTTTGAAGCTCAATAGGACTTACTTGGCCCTCACCCCATTCTGATGTGAGTAGACACCTCCTCACCTAGAAGCTAACCCCGCCCCCAACGAACCTTAACTTATGTCTTCACCCAGGAGATGAAGGTGAGGGCGACCTTCTCAAACAGGGTGATAGAAGCGCTGCCCCGAAAAGCCCTTCCCCTCCTCACGGGAAAACTGTAAGCTCTCAATCGTCCACCACCCCTAACCTCTAGCCCGTACCTTTCCTTCAAAGAAATCTGAGCCATAGTCTGAACTCCTTAAGGGGGGGGGGTTGAAGCTTGTGATTCCTGCCAG
>CAJNIZ010010798.1:244-11718 GCA_905231905.1 Symbiodinium pilosum | reverse complement strand
AAAAAGTTCAGTAATCTCAGTAATGATATGCCAGTTCTGATGGGCACACCCATTTCTTATATAAGCAATGTCAAACCCCATATTATATGAAAGAAAGGAACGCTGTGGTAAAACATACATAAAATCCATACACTATATGATATTCAAGAAGATAAAACCCATACACTATATGATATTCAAGAAGATACGCATCCAAAAACTAGCGTCCACAGCGTCCCTTTCTGTAGGATTTGCCATGCCTCAAGCAGGGAGCTACGCTACCAGCCCTTGGCTATGCCTTGATAAGGCCTGACCTATACGCCCTCCACTCTGAGACCTTAATTTTACTGGTGGTAGGGAATGAAGGAATATATTATATAGGTATTGTACAGGGATTATATGCCCGTTCCCTACTAAGACCCAGTAGGTAATCTCCTTGAACTGTGAAGCCCTTGGAACAGGTGAAACAGAGATAGGGGCGATTTTGACGCGACCTGCATTCTGCCGACGCGTGCCTGCATAAACAGGAACTTAGTGGTTATTACTAGGGATTCAGGGAAGATAATCCCTATGTAATGCCCGTATACTATATTCCCTTAGTCCCTACTAAGAACTTGTAAGGCTAAGAACCAGTAAGGTAGGGTTTGTGTTTTGTGCCCAGGAGTGCATGGTTTGTTTCTTGGGGCGAGGGTTCAGGATTTCAGTCTGAGGCGTTTATGTTTGTTCTTGGGTTGTAGTTGGTATTTTATTTTTTTCCGGAAGCAAGTTGTTACGTATGATGCATAGGGTGTGGTGGGGAGTAGGTATACAGGGACGGGAATTGCCTAAACCCTAAACCCTAAACCTTAAACCCTGAGCCCTAAACCCTGCAGGATGTCCCAATTGTGGGTGCCATCTTTGAGCGCTAATCCCTAACAAGCCTTAACAAACCATTAATACGCCCAAATCAGCAAGCTCAAATACAGCCTAATAAATCCCAATAAGACCTAACAACACCCTAATAACACCTCCCGAAGGAGGAAGGTGTCGCTCAGGGGTTTCATGTTCAGCCTCCCAGCCAGACGTTGCCAGGATATCTTTCACGATTGTGAGACTCATTGAGTCCATAGACCTCTAGCCTTGAAACATTGCCGGAGGTCGTAGGACTTGTGGACTATTCATGATCATTTTGAACCTTGTGAGCCCCAAAATTTGGATTGCTTAAAGCAAAGCTGAAACCCCATTAGTCGTTTACGTCCCCTTTGGGAATTGCATATTCTCTGTTTGGGCAGCATAGGTATGACAGCTTGAACTGCCGAAGTTGAGGGTCTGTGTCTAGCGTCCTGTTTTTAAGAGGTCAGTAGTCGTATCTCACGTTTTGGGTTGATCCATGGTGTAGGGGCCCAAATAAGTACCAATGCCTTGCCATGGGTAGGGTACCCAGATAGTCTTCCCAATGGTATGGGTGGTCATTCAGGCCCCTAATGTAAAGTGTTTCAGATCATAGTCCACCTAACATTGACATTGAGCTGCTCGCTAGGCAAATCCTCCGTTTGGCTCCCTATAGCATAAACCCTATTCATAGCCCTGCAGGTAGCACAAGCCCTGAAGCCGGAACTGGCAAAACGAGCGCCTTCAAGGGTTTAACTTGGGTATCCTGGGACTATGTGCAGCTGTTTCGGGAGATAGCAGTTTCAGGTCTTAGGAATCGTGGTAATCAAATGGAAAATGACATGGTTTATAGGGACTGTATTTGGGTTTTCCAAAGCCGCACAGCCCTCATTTCCAGACCCCAATATGATATGATTTTTTGTCAGGGGGACCTGAACCCAAAGCGTTTAGGGTTTAGGGTCGGGGGTTTCCAGGAGACCTTTGGATTTGGGACGGGTGCGCCGTGAAGAAAGCAAGCTTGACATGCGAAGTCCTTCAACTTGATCTTCTGCCTCTGGGCCCAACTTCCTGCCCAGACCCCGAAAAGGATCTCAAAATTAGATCCCCTAGAACCATAGGGGGAATATGTAAGGATTCTACAAAGGTTATCACGGGTCTATGAAGGGGATCTAATCTTTAGATCCTCCCAGGGGTCTGGGTGTAGGCTGCTACAAGAAAGTGCTTATGCCCCCATCACTTCCGTTCCAGCCGCAGGAAGCAATTCCAAATCAATTTCAGCTCCCAGTCGGGCTCTACTTCCGTTGAGCTAGGGGCGACCAAAACTTCATTCCAACAGAGAGGAAAATCCTGGAAAGGAATGCTGATCGAGCTCACCTTTGCTGATACCCATGGGGGGATCATGTTTCATACTGCCATCGAGATTTTTGACGTCCTAGCAGCCGGCAGCCCAGAGTTTCGTAGTCAGGCCAGAAGATTGCAGGGCAACCTTGTGCGTTGGCCATCGTTAAACTTTGGTTATTGCGAGGCAAGGTATGTAGTCTGACCACTTCGATGCCGCAACAGCATGCATTTGCGGGAGAAGCATGGCTAGAGGCAAGCAAGAGGAAGAAAGGCAGAGAAAAATAATCCCCTCCCCCTAGTATTAAACCCCCTCCCTCCCTCTAAGATTAAACATATTACAGTATTCTGGGTGTATCCTTATTCAAGGCGGGGGTTTGATATTAGGGGGAGGGGAGGGGATTATGGGTTATGGAGTTAGGGTTTAGGGACAGATGCGGCGTGATTTGGCTTGCCAGCAAGTACCGTGCAACATATTTGTTTCTGTTGTGCTTGCGCTACACATACACAAAATCCATGATCAGTTCAGGAAGTTCATGTGGGTTATGACACGGGAAAGTTAGCCTGAGGCAGGCACCTCCTATTTCAGCAAGGTGTAGTTCAACGACAGATTTTTGCCCCATTCCTGCTGTGCCACTGGTCATTCATTTCCCCAATTTAAGGAAGGTATTCCAGGCAAGCCCCCATTGGCACCTCTAGGGACTTGCTTACTGGTTTCCTGCACGAGAACATCACACGTGGCGTAAAGAGTGTGTGTGGGCAGAAGGCCCTGGCGTACGTAGCTGGTTTTTGATCTGGACAGTAGATGGCAACTTTGCAGGGGGATTTACTTTGAATCCTCAACCTTCAATCCGCAAACAGGCACACTAAGCCTTCCTGAATCATGAACCACTGCACCTTGCTTTTCGCAAATTGTCTTGATGGACTGCATCGGCAAACAGCTAGGGGGTGAGTCTGGAATTATGTATGGCAACTTTAGGAATGTGATCGCAAGCTGTAGGGTTTATGCTCACATGTTCCCCTAAAACCTCTAGATCCTGAATCCGGAAAAGTTTAAATCCCGGAACTGAGCTCAAAACATCCCAAAATAGTTACCCCGACCCTGCTGGAATTCAGGCCCAGCATTCTGTCAAGGGCTCGCCGCTCACTGGCGCGTGCCCTGCCAGCAGTGGGAGGTATCGGTATGAGATGTGTGGCCCGGGCTTTTGGATTTTGGGTCTAGTGTTTTATGGTTTAGGGTGTAGGGTTTAGACCATGATGGCTTTTTTGGCTATTTGGGCATTGGAAGCAGTCAACTTGGAGACACCATTATACTAAACACTCTGGTGCTGTCTTGGGCGTATCCATTATTATGGGCGGGGCTCATCATGAGGGGACCCTCATCATCCCAAATTGAGTATACAGCAGGTCACCTTGCCTGGGTTCTAGGTACGGTACATGGGCTCGCTCACAGAGGAGACAACCTATCCAGAAGCCTGACTTGTTGCCAAAGACTTCTTGTGCAATGTTGGCATAGGGTGCCTCAAACCTACTAGCACGATATTGGTTTTTATTTCGGCTTCCCTACATGACACAATCCCTATACAGTGCTATGTAAAACCTAGTTTCCATTTCATTTCCCATTTTTTCCATACAATTCTTGGTAAGTATTTAGGCCTCTACAGCATGGTTCTGAGCATGCTCGGCTTTGCGGGTGCTGTGCTAATGAAAGCCCTTCTTTTCAATAGCAGTGGCTTGATAGGGCATAAATTGAAGTTTTCCAATTGTGGCAATCCTTTCCTAGAGGATCCGGCGCCTACTTCACGATGCAGAGATTCTGCCGGTTGGTCCCAGTTTGGTGACCATGAAGGCTAAAAGTCCAGGTCAGCCAATTTACAGAATTTGTTCCTTGCAAGCTTTTTTTCAAGACTTGATGTACTTCGCCGCAATTACTCGTTTTGAGGCTGTGGGTGCATGGGAGGCTGAACCTACGCTGTAAACCGGGCCGTGATGACCCTTATGACTCTTGCGGTGTGCTTTCACTTGTTACTGCGCCAGCCCGCCACCTTCATTCATGAAACTGCGCTTCCAACATGACTTTTCTTCGACATTTCGCATGCCAAGCGAAGGACCGTCCTCGGGATACCCGTGGACGTTGCCTGGCCGCGTTTCCGTTTTGAGGTTGGGGACTACAAAGTGCTTAGCGCCCCAACCCATTCTCGAAGCCCTACACTACCCCAAGCCTGTAACGCGTTTCTTTGTAAATCTTTACGACCCAATTTTGAGGAGATTCGAGGCTTCTTGAGTGTCCTAGTCCTGGAGATTTCAAACGTCGGGGTCAGGTTTTCGTGCAGCTACAACTGCTCTCAAGGCGAACCGGCAACACCTTTTGCTGGATGGCTTGGAGTTGAAGGATGCACTTGTACAGTGGGCATATACTCTAGCAGTGAGGATTTACACAGTTTCTGTCACGGAAGAAGATCAGTTTGAGAGCTTCATTCAGGTCCCTGCATAATGTCAGGCCGATAGTCGCCGATAGTTCTGAGCTGGAGTTTTACAGACCTTTGCAGTTGACAGTGGTGGATTTCTGAAGATGATTTCCAGGACAACCAGCTCAAGCTTTCCACGCCCTTCGTCGAAGATCCGAAGCCCCAAGCCCGCCTTCAACCGCAAATCCGACCCTCAAATTAGCCCCAAACCCCAAGCTCTACATGAAGTACAGGAAGATTTGGATGTGGTATGTGTATTGTAGGGCTTGAAAGCTGGAGGGGCTAAAGGAATCCCCATGGGTATATTTGTAGTCTATGATAATATATTATAGCATATTATGGTATACCATGGTATGTTATAGTGTATTGTGGTATATTATAATGGAGAACCAAATGGAAGATGACAGGTCATAAAATTGAGGCTGGGTCAGACGTAGGTCTCGCAGTGTTTGCAGTTGTAGTGTCGTTTGTGCGCGGAAGAATGAACCCAAACTCCCAATAAACCTGAACCCCTAAACCCTACGCTTTCAGCCCAAATGCCCGGCATTCCTAAAACGTGCGGCCTCTGAGGATCATAGCGATCGCATCATACAGCTCTTCGCGAACATTTTGGCAACAGCCACTTTGCAGCATCATCTGATCCCTGATCTTGATGCCTTCTCAAGCGGTTCGTTTTCTAGCTAAGTCATATAGGCGACCTGAGTTTCGAACCCCTGCCAGGCACTAATATCAGGATTGCAGTCCTGTAGGCACTCAGACTTGAAACGTAGGTCGCTAAGCTCCTTGAATTGTGTGGTCCAACCTGAACGAGGGCCTGGGAGTTTGGAAGCTTTCTCTTGCAGCGTCCTCTAGCTGACACCAGGGTACCGGGGTCTCTGAACACAGTCCCTAACTCATCTATTTCCGATCTTTGCTCCGACTCTTTGTGCAACTCTATTCCCTATGCCCCCAGCATGGCCGGCTACGAGGATGCTAAAGCACCCTGCCCTGGTCCAAACAAGTGCCAGCAACGCTACCGGCCCTCAGCCCATCAGATTGTTCAGTTGTGTTGGGTCAGCTTGTGACACCCTGAGCCCTGCAGCCCAAGCCCTGGGCCCTAAACTCTAAGCACCAAAGCCTGAGCCCGAAAACCACAACTTTCAGCCCTAAACTCAAAAGCCCTAGGCCCAAATCCTACACTCAACCTTGCCTGTTCCTTCCTCTGTACTCCTCAGGCAGCCCGCGAGAGCAAGCACGGGGTGACGGCTGATGAGTTCAAGGCAGCGGTTAACACCTTAAAGCCAGAAACCCACTACACAATTATCTCATGATTGTAAACGAAACCCTTCACATCGTTCTTCAAACTGATGAAAGAATCACTGTGCGCTACTCTTGCTGATTGTCCACCACTGCCGCTTCTCTCAGCACAACTCGTCCTACGGCTGCTAGCATGAGTGGAATTACTATTATTATCATTTTGTTGTTACGGCTCTTGCCAAAAGACTCCTTCATGATTCGATATACCGTTCCGAACCCTACCATAGTAATTCGCACTGCAAACCTTGAGCTCCAAGCTTAGGAAGCCACAGACAAAAGCCACATGAGCAATGGTCTAAATTCCTAGTATCTCCTCCCTTAGTAACCCCTAACATACTCCCCGATATAATCTCATATGACCCCATTTTATGGAGTTTGGACTACTTAAGTGAGCATTTGGGTCATCATATGGGGTCCTTTGCCTTGCGCAACTGAACTGGCGGGCGGGTGGGGGTTCTGGCTACTAGCATTCAGTGTTTACGGTGTTACAGATCCTTGAGAACATATACCTCAGTGTTATCTCAGTGCTGTGTATATCTGGTTCTTGGGTGAGTTTGACATCTGATATGGCCGCTCTCACTCTGTATCGGGGCATGTCGGGATGAGGGTAGAGGCCGCTCTGGATTGCGGGGATGATGCTAGAGGTTAAGACAAAAAAAACATGTAGCCTCCCCAGATGTCAAGACTTGGAACTTGGTTTGAAATTAACGGTTTCAGTGTACTGGATCTTTAAGGCTTAGGCTTCAAGGCTGTGGGTTTCAGAATTGAAGGTTTGGAGCACGTTTTACAAAATTAGGAGTTTCGGTTTCTTGGGCTTGGGGGTAGGGTGCGCCCGCATCTCATCGGGCAGTTGAGTTTCCCCATCGTTATTGGTTTCCTTTCTGCTGCGATGGCCATACCTGTCAGTTTGATTACATATCGGCTGGTAGGTTCAGGTTGCAGGTTTTAGGTTTATGGCCTCAAACGCGAGAGTCGTACACGTCAGGCGGCGCGGTGGTTGGCAGTAGCTCAGGTCTGCTAGTTTCTTGAAAGCTCCGAACTTCAGGCACCAAACCCTCCAGGCAAGCCTCGTGCAGGATATGCACGGTTGACCTGCCGTTTCTTGCAGTGTTTCCTGCATCTCATTGCCAGCATTCGTAGAGATGTGGGAAATCATGAAGGGCATTTGAGATGGACAGAAGCATCCCTTGGAAAATGTTCACAGGTTGAAAATACAGGTAGTTGCAGCCCCCTTGCCTCAAATTAAAAGGTCAATACAACGTCTAGCTTCCAAACTTACCAGTAAGATGGCACTTCCAAGTTTTTCGACTGATGGAGAACTAATTAACTGGAAAAGAACATGGGACTTGCAGTTGTGAAGTAGCCAGGCGACGACCAATTGAGAATGAGAAGCGGATGGGTATTTGCTCCCGTGCTGGAGCTTTCCTGTTGTTTTATGGTTTTGGTTGCTTGTGGTCATCAATGTATTACATGATGCATGTCAAGGTCATAACATTTTGGCCCTGTATAGCATAACCATCTATAAACATGGTAGTCTGATAGCCCCCAGATCCCATATGCCGGGCTTCCCGGCTAATCGGCAACAGGCCCGAACCCTGGATGAATTCTGGAGCCGCCAGGTACTGAACCTTGTAGAGTAGCTCCTTCCCTCTGATAATAACTCCCTCGACCACCCTTGCAATGAATGAAGATTCGCAATGTAACATGCTTATAGAAGTTTGGGAAGATGTTTGCAGTAGGGATTTGGAGGGGGTGTTTATTCATGAGGTGGGGGGGTTGGATGCCTTCAAAAACCCCTGAACTCAAAGCCAAGCTCCGTCAAGGCCTGAAAGCAAAAGGCACCATAAATCCCAAATCTCAACAGGTCCTGAAACACCTCAAACCGACCACTTGACAAGTAGTTCCAATCCTGGCAGTGCCCTTCAAGCCTAACACATAGATACATCTCCATGTCACCTACCCAAAAGGCCCACCTCTTTGACTGTCTGATGCCTGCTGCTGAGCGGAAGTCCCGCCGGAGGCATCTGAACAGGGCTGTGTGAATTACTATCACCCTTCTTACTATCACCATTACTCTTATTGCTATTGTTGTTATTGTTATTGCTAATGACAGTGACATTGAGGCAGAGCGTCAGGGAGTGCAGGGCTTGAGGCTGCAAAGCTTCAGAAGCCAACAGATCAAGGCAGCCTGAAACCCAAACCCGCCCCAAACCCATTTCCCAGACCCCTTGAAGGATCCAGAAAGTAGAGCCCCCAATATGGTATCCTCTACTACTATTGGGTAATTTCTAGGAACCCTTAGGGTGGATCTACTTTCTAGATCCTCCCAGGGGTCTGGGTTCTTAACCCCAACCCAAAGTTCTTGAAGATACGCCTCAAACATACAGGCCCTCTTTGGAAGGCCGGTGTTTTTTTGAAAGCACCCTTTGAGACTCCATGTCGTTTGTGGGGGGTGGAGAGTCCGCAATCCTGGGCCCTCAGTCTGTTACTGGAGTATGGCCTAAAACCTGTTTGGAGAGTTTTCTAAGGATCTGCATAGTAAGCAAGGACCCCAAAGTTACTTGCCTATACTGGGCTCCAATTTCTCGACTTTGTACAGATCAGTGGTATCCCCAAATGTGTCCGGACCGCTGCGCTCCAGACCACTGGCCCCCTTTTTTTTGTTTAGCTCGACCCATCCTGGGCTGGTTGCAATGTGGGACGGTTGACCTGGCTCTTGGGAGGGTTTGAGGATTCTTGGCAAGCAGCTGACCCTGGCAGGCAGAGGCACATTGCAGCTCAACTTGCCTATGGAAAGGACTTCCCTTGGGTTTGTCCGGGAAGCTTTTCGAGTATTTGCACCCGCTCTTCGTGTGAAAGTCTTAAAGCGTGGAGCCCTGGGAGACATGATAAGGAGAATGAAGTGAGCCTTGTTGCACCCAACATGCTCTGGTCTTGGGCTCAAACGGAGGAACTTAGTTAAGGATTCTTACTGAATCGAAAACGGTTGTTGAGGTACAATATGCGACAATCTTGTAGGGGTTGTAAGTGGATAGTGTCAGTAGTTATCTGGGCTTCTAGAGCCCCGAACCTCCAATCCCAAGTAGGGAAGGATGTATTCAGCACTGACCTGGCACAAAACAGTACACCGCTCACCAACATCCTGTAACTGCATCCCACGTTGCACGTTACGGTCGTAAGATGAACAAGACACCTGACGTATCCTTGTTTTTGCTATGCTTGTTGTTTACTGGTAGCCTCCTTCCTGACTGTTCATTACCTTACCCTTCCAAGGTGAGTAAGTGACCTTGACTTTCCAGAAACTCAGACTTCGCGCCCTAGATTCGAAACTTGCAAGCTAAAGCCTTCAAGCTTAAGGCATAAACCACAGTAAAATTGCACTTCGGCAGGACATTTATAGGATGCCACTGGGCGGTGCTACTGGTACCCAGGTCGACGAAGAGGCATTTCTTGGTCTGTTTTTTTGTGAGGATTATTGGTGGGGAAGCTTGGCGCCTCAGGATCTTAGGACCCCCAAACCCTGAACGTCCATGAGCCCTAAAACCCTAAAGCCTAAAGTCCTTAGGGCATGGAGTCTACAATTTTAGGGCTTTAGGGTTCAGTGGTGTAGGGGTTTAGGGTTTAGGGGTTTAGAGGGGGTCTGCAAGCCCCCCAACGTGAAGAAACTTCAGAGCCTGAAGCTAGCAATGATGACAATTGTCATATTTTGAGTACGACTTCTACTATGGCTTTTTTCGTGATAAGTACCATTAGTACTATTTTTGTTGTTGTTATTATTGACTTTCTATTCTGTTTTGAAGTCTGAAGGCTCTCCGTACAGTATGCGTTGTGTGCTCAACTTCTGCATGTAGCCCTCAAGTCTTTACGACATCCATCCCGGAGCCCTGAACCCTGAACCCCTGAGCCTCCTTGGATACACGGCTCATGTGAGCCATAGTCTCAACTCTTTAAAGGGAGATTATATGGGGGATTATATAAGGGACTACTATAGGGCTTATTAAGGGGGATACTAGGAGTTTAGACAATGGTTCATGTAGGGTTACCCCTCTGTCATGGAGCCCGCCCATAGGGAACCCTTTAATAATCCTCCCCAGTACGCTCACATCATTCGTGTTGTTGCCTGGACTTTTTGTTGGTGCTCATTGCGACTGTCTTGAAGCCATGCCAGCTTTTTTCAAGTTAGGCCCTTCTAGAATTACCGGCTCACACCGCAGATAGAATATCTGATCATTACTTGAAACTGTCAACGCTATGCAGATGTGTCCGGACCAGCAGAATTTTCAAAGGTTTGCCTCAATTGGAAGTCCCCGACCCAAAGCATGTGAAGTCAAAAGGTCACCTTTAATTCTCAAGCTCAACCGCGACAGTTGGAGATTCTTCCGGAGAAGCAAGAGAAGGATCCCTTCTCGCGGAATGCCACGAAATCCCGCTCGGCCTCATCCTCTGCCAGAGTTCGTTGGGGTTCATGGGGTTGGCATGAGTCAACGGGGATTTTCACTAGACCTGTTTTGCCCACTTATGCAGCAGTTTTGGCAAGCTCGGACAGAGACATTTGCGGTCTTCAGGGTTGGGGGTTCAGCATCTAGCGTTCGTGGCTCAACGTTTACAAAATGGTACAACGTGAGACATGAGGGTTGTTCTAAAGGTCCTTGTAAAGAAGGGACCATTGGGAATACACCTCCTGTAAAGGGGGTCCTAACCAAACAGGGAACCTACATTATGGCCATTTTGGGGACAGGTATTTTGAACAACTACCACATGGAGCCTGCTTTGGCTGCTGAAGTGTTGAAATCCCATTGACTCACGAAGTAGGACTAAGTAGGGACATGCAGCTATAGGGCCGTACTCATGTCTTAGCAGCTTTGAGTGCTCAGCCCTGGCCGGAGCGATTGACATGGTAGATATTGACAGGGTACCATGATATCCGCAGGCCAAAACTCCACCAAGCCCCTGCCAGTCCCACATAATCCGCTTGGATCCTGCTGTGGACAATAAGGACAGTAGGACTCCCCTTTACAGCAAAACGTTGTCTGAGCTGCCGTGTTACAGAATGAAATGCCAGTTTCCCTAAGTAGGGGGACTAGACCCCAACATATTCTAATCCGTACTATAGGGACCCAATAAAGGCCTAGTTTGGGAAACCCACAAATCATTGCATTTGCTGGGTTGCTGTTCAGGAACTTAAATTAAGTTACTATATTGGGGAAACCTTATTATTTACTATATATACCCATTATAGTAACTTAATTTAAGTTCCTTAACAGCGAACCAGTTTGTGGCTGAAGCCATGTTCAGCTTAACTCAGGTCCCAACCCCCAGAGCTGAGAACTTGAACTCGTGCCCTAAACCTACTGGGAAGTAATAGGGAATATGGTAATACATTATATGGTTTAGGGTTTAGGGTTTAGGGTTATATAGGGACCCTCATACCCTACTAAGAACGGCCCAGTCTGGCGTTAACGCGCGCCAAAACGAGGCGCTTAGCCAAATAACCCACGCCTGCCAGTGTTTCCTACACTTGGC
>CAJNIZ010010797.1:188-11718 GCA_905231905.1 Symbiodinium pilosum | reverse complement strand
GAACATAAATATATACATATATATATATACACACACACAGAAAAAAGGGGCTTTATCGGTAGTACTCAATGATTTAGGGTTTAGGGTCCAGGGTCTAAGAGCGGATAGTAGGGACCGCAAGGTTGGGGTTAGGATTTAGTGAATGCAGTAGGAACATAGTAGGAATATAGGCGAGATGGAGTATGATAGTAGGAATATGAGCAGTGTCCTGAAATGGTGTCAAGGTCTTGCCTATATGAATTTCAAGCCCAAATACGTAGCTAATCACAGGGCCTGGGACGGTTCCAGGATAGAAGGGCTTCGGGTTTAGAAATGTAGTAAGAGTGTATAGGCTAGAGTCTAAACTCCTTAAAGGGGGTCGAAGGGGGGAATATAGGGGATGAGAAGGGTTATTGTTGGGGATACTAGGAGTTTAGACTATAGCTCATACAACGAGTACATTTGGCGTAGGGTATCACTTTAGAATTATGATTCTTATTCCTGGCTGTCACAATTGGCGAGTTGAGGGGTGGATCCTTCTCGACTGGCCAAGAGATTGCTGAGTCTTTGGCGGTTTTAGGGATTGTGCTTTGTGGACTAGTACGATTCATTATTGTACAAAGTTGTAGGACTCTAGAATACAGCTGACAGATGTTGACCTTAATTACTTGGATCTCTCGGTGATCCCTAAACCAAAAACTGTTTACTGATGTTGGTTTCGGGTCTTGCCCCAGCATTGCTCTCTAGGTTCTTGTTTGGGGGTTATGGAGGATAGCGAGATCCATCCCATGGTTTGTATAGAGATCATTTCCTTACCAGACCTAGTTCCGGTTTTGAGATGACCAATTGCCAAATGCGTAGATCATGTAGACACAGTTTTCATTGCATTTTCTGTTTGGTGCTCCCAGCTGATTCTCCAATATTAGAATTATGCAGGTTCATAAACTACCTAAACCCTACACGGACAACCGGGCAATTTTAGGGTAGCAAGGTTTCTTCCAGCGACATGCAGCAGCTGCGGCTGCGATCCAGTGAGGAGCTCAGTTTTTTAAGGCTGTAGGGTTTAGGGGTTTAGGGCGTGTGAGACGTTCCGCGCACACCGCCATGCAAGGCGTGGGTTGTGGTGTTCGCCCAGGCTCACTCTCCCTCCCAACCCACCCACCCAGTTTATGACCTTGGTCGGGTTTAGGGTTTTTCAACCCCCCAAACCGACCCTATCAAGGGGGGCTTGATTGCCAATTGGCTTGGTATGGTGCGAGCCGGTATGTTTGAGGTTGCCATCTGGACTACAATCTTGCGGGAACCTGGGCTGCGTATTTCAGCCCCTACGATATGTTCAAGCTGGGGTCGGCGCGGAGTTGTTGGCCCCAGCAACCCCTCATGGTTTGGCCGCAGGCCGTGCTCAGCAGGGCCCGCGCCCTAGCGGTTTACTCGTGCACAGGCACACAATGATCGAGCCACGCGCTTTCAGCGGAAAATCCTTCCTGGTGGATACCGTTGACAATTCGGTGTAGGCAGCAGCCGGCACGCCAGGCGCATCCAAGTACAGAGTGACATGGGGCAGCTCGGCTCCCTGGAAGCGGCCCACCGTGGAGGCATAGCCGGCCATACAGGATAGTACAGCATGTTGACTAGGTCAGTGTCGGTCCAAGGCCACACTGCAAAACGATGGCCCATGGTCCCACCCGCAGCGCTGCCGGCGCTGCCGCCTCAGTGTCCCATCCGAGCATGCGGCAAGCCAATATCTTTTTGCGGACGTTGCAAGTCACCCAGACCTGCATGTTGACATGCACGAGCTGCTTCCAAAGCCTTGCGCTCACATCGCTCGCAATTCTCGGGACTGGTCTCCATGTCAGCATTTATCTATCTATGCCTTGGGGAGTCAGATGCCGCGTTACGGCGAGGGCCCTCTTACAGGAGGCCCCCTTTACGTGGAGGGCCCTTACAGCAAGGCCCTTACGGGGAGGGCCTCACAAGGAGAGCCCCGGGGAGGACCCCTCACAGGCTTTTTAAGGGGAATGCCCCAATATTCAAAATCCAAAACTTAAAATCCAAAATCCAAACCGTCCGTTTGCCTAAAGGAAGCTTCCCAGAACCCAAAATCCAACAGCCAAATCCCAAAGTCCAAAATCCATGGACGCGTGCAGCCACCCAAAAGTTTAGGGTCATATGTTCGCTTTAATTCCAGCACAAGAAGAGGCCGTGCGCCAGCACCATGAGAGGTGCTTGGGGCTCCTCGCTCGACTGTCGCTCGCTCTGGAGCCTGCTGCATTGAGCGCAGCTACGCTCGCCGCCGGCAAATGCGGTGCCAGTGGTTCGATATATGTTTATATAGTTTAAGATTTTGGGTCCGCTCCTGGGTGTCTTAAAGTGAGGAAAACTTTTCCTGTGGTTTCGACACGCGCAACCCTAATCTGCAAACCCAACGCTTTAGAGATTAGGGTTGGACCTTTCACCTTCAGCCCCTGAAGCCCTAAACACGACAGCCGTTCTCAACCTTTTAGGAAGCTTTAGAGTGGTTCAGGACTGGCAACGTTAGTAGAGTAATAATAAAGGATTGGTGCTAGCAACGCTACTAGGAGTCAAGCACCAGAAATTATGACGTCATGCGGGGGTAGCACTTGGGACCCTAAGCCCAACGTCTTTCATCTACCGCCTTGCAAGTTTGGACTGCTCACCCAATCCGCATATATACCCCACACCCTAAACCGTAAACCAACTCGCAAGCTTTCGCTTTGAAACCCAAAAGGTTCAACCCAAAACCCCGAAGCGTAAATTCTCGTCTAGGGCGTTTTCTTCAGCATGAAGCCTCGTAATCCGCGTGCTTAGGCAAGCTGCAAGCAAGCAGGCGACGGACCAGGCAGACCGCCAGTTAATTTGGAGTTTTTCAAAATGTTCCCATGTGAGCTACGAGCGCAATATTAGGGACACCAAGCGACATTAGGAAGGACGGAGAGGTCCGCTTGTAGTTTAGTACAGTCCCTAATATAGTCCCTAATAAAGAACCCTGGTCCATCAATTATCTGGCGGCTCATGTATAGTTGCCAAGTCATAATGTTGTCTAGTGAGTGTCAAATCCCGGGCTCCCATGTTCGGCTGAGACCAACAGATGTGGTTCAGTCAAAGGCCTATTGTTATAAGGTGGGATAAGAAAGGTGGTGGGCTAAGCTTCGGGTACAGTCGCGACATTTGAATTGTTTGCGATCTGGTTCAAGGTATGGCAAAAAAGCGTAACAAGGATCCAACAACAGCAACAACAATACAAAGGGTTCAAAGAGCAACAGAGCAGTAGCATAAATTTCGTAGCCAAAAGCGGGATGTATCGGCAAGCGGGTATGGGGTTCTTGTCACTGGGCCTTTCACACAGCGATCGTCTTTCTGGCTGCCTTGTTCACCTACCCTGAACCCTAAACCTTGGACCATTCCCTGGAACCCTGAACCCCTAGAAAATCTTCAAGCTGAACCCCCAGGTCAATCCCAAATCAGTCCGTTGTTCTGAGGTGCTTGCAGCTCTTCCTTTCAGAGCTAGGATGTGGTACCCACAACCGTATTCTTGTTGGGGAAGTTCTCGGAATTGTTCCCATAGAGTCTTCAATAGGGACCCCCCTGATTCGACATCTCCCTAGGGTGGCCAACCGTTTTGAATCCCATGAGCTCCTACAGCATGCATTGTGAGTGGTGACTTCCATCCTCGAACCCACCATCGGCAGGGAGCTGCAAGCTTCGAACCCAGAACTAGCTTGGTGGGTGCTTAGGGCTCAGAAGGTTTAGGATTTAACGCTTAGGGCCTCGGGTTTAGGGCTATGAAGCCTTCACTACACCCCCCCACTCCCCGCGAACAGGCCCCATACTCGTAGTTGCTTAAGATACGCTTTTGGGGAGGGGTAGGAAAGGAGAAGAGTTTCTTTGTACCCCTTTGATGATAGATTTCAGGTTGTATCCCTAACCTGTTTCAAAATGGACAGCTATCTTAGGGGCAATTGACAATCAAACTCTCCAAGTAGGTAGTAAACAACATCTTCTCCGGCCAAAAGACACAATTCCAGGTTTCACAAAAAAAGGAGGCTGATAAATTGTAAGTCCTCGGAACCTCAAACCGTGTAGGATTTTAAGGAATCGAAGGAACCCTAGACAATAAACCCCGCCGCGGCCCTACGGAAGAAGAATGGGCTGAAGTTATGCCCACAAGCCATTATGTACGGTTTAGGGTTGAAAGTTTACTCATCGCTCAGGGTTTAGGGACAAGGTTATACAGGGGAATGGAAAATAACATGGAGACTGCTGCATTTGAGGGTGTGGGGCTTGGGTCTTGGAATCACCCCTCTGCCGGAGGGAGGCTTGGGGGGAGAGGATGGTCCTTAATAATTTCAAAATTCTCCCCATGTATTCCCTATGTAGCTGGGTGGTCTGCCCCAAGAGCGTATTATAGTTAGATGGGGTCTTACTGGAAGGTTTCTTTCCAGAAGCTCCCAACTCAAAAAGGCGTTTTGGCCACCCCAACCCCCAACACATAAATCCTATGACTATCGTAGGACTCTTATACAGTCCTTGCTATAGCGGCCTGGGGTACCAAATACCAAACTCCTCTTCTTACCCATTACTTAGACTTAGACCCTGAACACACTACAATCGCTTTCTTTTTCTTTTCCCTTAGTTTCAAAATTTTCTCATTCAATTCTGAAAGGCCTTAAAGCCTACACCCGTAACCAAACCCTCTCATGCAATGGCTGCACCTTTAAAACCTAAAACCTTCGCCAAACCCGCTCATTCAATTCTGAGAGGCCAGAGGGCTGGTCCTGGTCATCATGACGGCTCCCGGAAACTTTGCGCGAAGGCAGGGTTTCAAGCGTCTAGGCCGTTTAGGGTTCAGGGTTTAGGGTTCAGGATGTTTAGGACATTCTGTTTAGGGTTTTGGGTTTACGATGCGAAGGCGCCGGACCACTCTAAGGCTTTAGTTGTCTGGCCCGTTTAGGGATGTTTGCATTGGGTACTTGGAGGGCGCAGGGGACTTGGTAAATATACCCGTAGCCCCTATAAGCCCACCTTCCCGGACCCTCCAAATACTGGTCCCACGCTGATAGGGGTAAAATATCAAAGGGCATGTTACATATACACAGTTTCAAATTTCTATCCAACTATCAGGGAGTGGCGGGCAGTAACCCAGAACCTTGAGATTAATAAACCCCGTCCCCTTAATCGGGATTACTAGGGATCTTAATACTAAGGCCTTACAAGGAGGGAGGTTATGAGTGACCCTAAATAGTAGTTACCATTTTCCATTGCCTCTACATAATCCCTATAATCCATCCATATTACTAAGTCACGCCTCTTCAGCTTCATCTCTGCATCCCTTCTGAGATGTTTTAGCAGTTTAGAGCAAAGAGTGGAGTGCTTAGGGTTTAAGGTTTTGGGGTTTAGGCTTTAGGGTTTAGGGTCTAGGGTTTAGGGTAGAAGCCTTCATAGAAGTACCAGCTTGGTTCCTGTATATCGGTTAAACGCAACTACAGCAAATCAGTTTTCATCCTAATAATTGAGAGGCCTCCTAAACCCCAAACTCTAAACCTTAAACCGTAAACCCTAAACCCCACCAAAGCCGAGCATGGGTCCAGTTGAGTAGAACTGCAGCTGTCTCGCGAGCTGGGAACTTGATGCCCAGAGGGCCCAACACCCCTTAACCAAGGAATATACATCAGGGTTTGGGGTCTAGGGTTTAGGTCTAATCTCCTGAAACGGGATTATATGAGGGATTATGTAGGGGAGTACTATAGAGGTTATTAAGTTTAGACCATACCTTAAAAGATATTACTGTAGGGCCCCCAATATGATCCAAGGTATATTCCTTAGTTAGGGGGGCCATGGGGCTTCCTGAACTCCCTGGGTTTGCTGTGCAGGAAGGTGTTAATTCACGGTAGATTCCGTTTAGGGTTTAGGGTTTAGGTCATTTCTTTCAAGACCTCCATCCTTCTTACATGAACTCTTGCAACAGCATTGCCCCTGATTCTGCGGGAGTCCTCCCCTTGTTGCAATAACAGCCACATGTGTACTTTGGATTTCGACCCGAACCTGAATCCCAAACAGCCAAACTCTAAACAGCTGATGCCGCTACACTAAACCCTGAGACCCCAAACCCCAGACCGATACCCTAAACCGACAACCCAAACCCTAAACGAATCCCTACACCGCAAACACCAAACCCTGAATCCTAAACCTCAACCCAAACCCTAAACCCCAAACCCCACACCCTAAACCCAAACCTTAAATGTTGAACCCCACACCCTACACCCCAAATCCTAAACTCTAAACGCTAAACCCTAAATCCCAAAACTTAAACCTTAAACCCCGCGCACTACACCCCAAATCCTAACACCTTAACCCCAACTCCCAAACCCTAAGTATTAAATCCCACACGCTACACCCCAAATCCTAAACCCTAAACCCAGCTTTCGGCTGATGCTGAGGCGGCGGGCTTTTTGGCAGAAGATCTGAGTGGCAATGGGTCCGCAATCTTCAAGACATGTCAAGGAAGGTGCTGGAGCCTGGCGCTGCGTACAACGTATTGAGAACAGACAGCGTGGTATGACAACATGGTTGCTTCTTTGTTCAAGGTTGGATGGCGACAGGCGACAGTAGATCGCTGCCTCTGCATGTTGTACGACCCTGATTCTGGTGATCTCATTGGCATTGCGGGTCTGCACGTTGATGATTTTCTGATAGCAGGCACCAAACCCTAAGCCCTCATCCTACACCCCAAATCCTAAACCCGAAGCCCTAGGCCCTAAACCCCACATCCTACATCCCAAGTCCTAAACCCTACGCCCAACATCCTAAACAGCACTCGGGTTGCAACAGTGCGAGGAAGGTGTTTGACGAGCACCATCCTGGCAACCTGCTGTCAAAAAGGGATCCTGGAGTTGCTAAGTGCTAGTATGTTAAGAGGGATATATGGGTAATAGGGTCAGTATGTATGTATGTATGTATGTACGTACGTACGTACGTATGTATGTATGTACGTATGTATGTATGTATGCATGCATGTATGTATGTATGTATGTATGAATGAATCGGTTCAGATTTTAGGGCTTTGGGTTGTTACTGAAGCCCTGTGCTTTCTACGGTGGAATTACGGGAGTTTTGTATACTGAGGTGATGCAGGGTTTATTAGTATCAAGCGCAACTGGTTAGGCAATGTCTACTACTACTAGCGCAAGCAGAAAAGTCTTACAAAGAAAGCCCTATCAGTGTAGGTTTGTTTCAACATTATTCTTCTACGTACAGGTTGCCTTGTAAAACCTAAGGGAGAACCCAGAAGCCTCACGCGACGCCCGTGAACCACTCGAACCGCCTTCAGTTCCCTGAAGCCCACGAAAGGCCTCAGAATCAAACTGCCTTGCTGTGCGCCAGGGACGCGATCCGAAAGTAGTGGCCTCAGTGTGAGAATGGAAGCCCCAAAAGCCCCTACAAAAAGTACGACTGTGTCTTGAATGGGGCTTAAATAAGGTTCCATGTTAGTTTGGCGGAGGGTAAGGGAAAGGGGGCACCCGGGGAAAGGGTTGGGTATAGAATTGGGTTTCAGATGTGGTGGACAGAGGAAATCTTGCATCACTTAGGATCACTCAAAGTACTGTAGTTGTAAAGGCTATAGCGACGCGGCTGTTGGGGTGCAGCCAGACAGATGCGTGTGAGGGTTGTAACAGTCCAGTTAGATATCAGCATGGAAGCGAAACTCTGAACTTATCGGTGCTTGTTGGTGAGGTGAGGGGTTGCCGCGGCTTGAAGAGGGTAGAGGGGTTTTGGATTTAGAGGGCCAAACCCTGTGGGTTTCCCCGGCCAAAGCAAATGTGACGAGGATCTGGCTGATCCTGTGAGCTAGCTCGGAGAACCCCAACTCCGGAAACAGTCCTAGGACTGGCCTTTGGTTAGCTGGGAATGAAGGAATGGAAAAGAACATGGCAACTACTATCATGGGTTACATAGGGACTACTATAAGGATCCAGTCTTGCATTCCTAGCTACCCAAAGGTAAGATGAGCTAAACCCGAAGCCCTGAACCTTTGCAAAAGATGCGACTCTTTGTTTTAGGACGTAGGGCTTCGGGCTCTAAATCCGAAACCCCAAGCCCTAAACCCTAAACCCAAAATACCCAAACCCTAAGCTGAGGATTTCAGACTCTTGTAAAGGTTATGTCACGAGCTTCAGGGAGCTGGAGGTGGGATTCAAAAGTCAGACCCAACATTGATATGGCAGTTTCCCAAACTAGGGGGACGGGTTTAGGGTTCAGGGACCCAGTTTTATAGCCCAAAGTATTATAACCCTTGTTATGGGGACCCCCAAAATGGTACCCGTAACTGTGGGAAACTCCCATGCCAGTGGAGAACTTGGGTTAATTGGGGCCCCGGTTCAAGGACTGGGGCCGCAGGATCCAGGGTTTAAGGTTTAGCGGTTCGGCCCCACCCAGTAGCGGTACATTGGTACTTTCAGCAGACACAGGCCCCGTTTTTGATTACCTGTCTCGCTTGTGGTCGCTGTGCTAGAGGGTGTGGACACAACGAGGACCTTAAACAAGACTCCAAGGGTTGGAATCTACAGTTAACCCTAAACATCCCTAAGCCCTAAACACCAAATTTTAGTTTCCATTTTCTTTTCCATTTTCCAAATCTTATCCCAATATAACCCTAATATAACCCCACCCCTTGCCCCGAACAACTGGAACAGGGTTCCAGGCTGCCTCAGATTGAATGATATGACAACTATTCGGAGATGATCTTCCTACACCCCCCTAACCCTTATGCAATCTATATATACCCCCTGGAAAGGGACATCTAAGTAATCATGCTTCTGCATTTGGAGGTTGTGGATTTTTAGGGTTGAGTCTTTAATGTAGGCCCTGGATGATAATACACCCCCTCCTTTTAAGGGCCTAAACATTAGGATCCCTATTCTAATCCCTATTACGGGAGGGGGGTTATTAATCAGGGGTCTACCTTAAGCCCTAAACCCTAAATTGTAGTATCCATTTTCTTTTCCATACTCCCAATATAACCTTAATAATACTGTTCTTAGTTATTACTAAACCCTAAACCCCTAAACCCCTAAACCTCTAAACCCTAAACCCTAAACCCTATAATAGTAATAATAAAAAATGATGAGGGGTCCAGGGTTGATTCTTTGTTGTTCGCAGCTTCCTGGCCTGAGATGATAATCCTTTCCTTTCCCAAGCGTTCTAGGCTTAGGGGCTTAGGAGTTTAGGGGTTCAGGGTTTAGGGGTTTAGGGTTTAGAGGTTTAGGGTTTAGGGTTTAGGCAGGAAACGACCACATTATTAACAGATTGGATCCCAAGCCCTAAGTTCTAAAGTCTACCCAGGGTTCAGGGTTAAATTTAAAATCTTCAACGTGGGGAGGATGGGCCCCTGGAACGTTGGACTTTTCCTCCTTTTCTTGTGGGTTCTAAGAGTACATGCAGCATTGCACTAGGTATCCACCACCTACACCTTAAACCCCAAGCCCAATCCCATGGTTTTCTCCTGGGGAACCCTGAGCCTCAAACTTGAAGAGCCTAAGCTAGGGTTTAAGGTTTGGGGTTTTGTGTTCAGGGTTGAGGATTTGCATTTGAGGGTTGAGGGTTTAGGGTTGAGGGTTTAGGGTTTGGGCTTTAGGTTTGGGGTTTAGGGCTTAGGGTATCCGGCAGCATGTAGCCATGCGGACACTTCAGCCCTGAGCCCTAGACACGGAACCCCGAACTTTGAGACTCCAGTCACTGGGTGGTTTTTGGCTCTTCTTTCCTAGTTTGTACAATGCAAGAACCCAACAAGCAGGAGCAACGCTCTGAACTTGAAACCCGAAAATCCCACTTGAGACGAGCCTATACTATACGTCCAGCGCTGAGCCCTGATCTCCAAAAGGAACCTAAACATCTCACATCTAAGAGCTATGCAGTTGCAGCCATGGCAGCCCACCATGAAAACTCGAACCTTTGAGTCCTCGAAACCCTTAACACCCCAAACCCTTAAAACCTTGAATCCCGAAGTCCGAGGTCCTGGCTGTCACGCCGACACGATTTCCACTTCCGGTTAAGACGATGGAAGCTGCTCAGGGTTTGAGATTTTGAGGGTTGAGGATTTCGGGTTTTGAGGGTTTGGGGTTTTAGATTTTTGGGTTTACAGCCTGGAGTTGGTGCTTAGTAGTGCTGCAAAAGGCATGGAGGACTGGATTTCTACAGCAGTTTTGCTCGAATCTCTAGTTTCCCTACTAACTACCAACAAGTCAGGCTTCCGGGACGTTGTGCGTCGTTGTTGTTTTCTGTTGTTTCTTTTGGCTTGCTCGCCTCTTCTGGTTGAGCTGAAGAAATCCGCTTTTCAGCAGCTCCTTTGCAACCTTCGGGACGAACAGCAAGGTTAGGGTTTAGGTTTCAGGGTCAGCAATCAGAGTAGCATTTACTTGCGGGTAGTATGGTACCCCATATAGAACAAACTCATATCTTCTTTTTTTTTGCTATCCAGAACATAATCTTAAAGGGTTCAACCACCTTAAACCCTAAACCCTACTCCGTTTGGTGCCTTCCAAGCCCCCCAAACCAAGATGCACCAACCTGCATCAGTCTCAACGTAAGTTGTCGTTTTGACTATGCTGGGATCCTTGACAAGGAATACAAAGATATGTTTTTCGTAGTATCCCAATAAGGAGCCAGCAAGCCTGCGAAATCCAAAACCATAAACAGAGGGCAAAAACCCACTGAAAGTTGGCCGCTAAATCCTGAACCCTAAACCCTCAACCCTCAAACATATGCTGTCATGAAAGCTACGGAAAGATGGGGCTTGTATACGGTTGATAAAAACTGTATCTACGTCTCCTTACTAACCTTCGAAGCCAGGCAAACCCTCGGCTGGGAGGGCTCGGAAGGGGCCGATGCCTTAAGTAGGTGTGGGTTTTCGGGTTTAGGGTTTAGGGGTTTAGGTCTAGGGGTTAAGTGTTAGTTTAGGGGTTTAGGGTTTAGGGGCTTAGGATTTAGCTTTTAGGGGTTTAGGGTTCAGGGGTTTAGGGTTTAGGGGTTTAAGGATTAGGGTTTTAGCGCCTTAGGGTTTAGGGTTTTGGTTTTCAGGTTTAGGTTGGGTACTGCCCCCCTCCAGTAACAGTCTATATCAGGGCTCCTATTAAGGGCTATATATACCCATATTATGCTTATTATCCAACTNNGGGGCAGTACTGAAGGTTTAGGGCTCAGGGGATTCGAATTGGGACTTGGGCTAAGCATCTCATTCTTTCCTCATCGACCGGAGGCCTAGCGGTTCTCAAAATCAGGTGCCCTTCTGTTCTAGGGGAACAGGGTTTAGGATAGAGGCAATCCAAGATTCATTCCCATACCGTGGTTTCTGAAAGTTATCCCCCTGCACGGGGACCCTAGAAACCTCCTGATAACCCGTGCGTATGCTTCGGGATCCTAAACCTCAGTTAGGGCTTAGGGTACCCTCGTATTGAGAAACTCGCATGCTAAAGCTCCCCCTCCCTGCCTGGCCTCTAAACAACTAGACGATTCTATATGGGGGGATGTCAAAATT
>CAJNIZ010010796.1:0-11719 GCA_905231905.1 Symbiodinium pilosum | reverse complement strand
CCTGCTGTCAGCTATTAGGTGTTTTGTTATTCAGAGTTCCATCGTTGAAAAGAGCTCCTCCGAATTTGTCCTCTAACTGACTCTAGCTGGCTCACTGCAAGAGGTAAACAGTGTCTCTCGTCTTGTTTTCTGCTCGCTGCTTGTCTGATTCGGTTGATTCAAACTTGTGAAGAGTCGCTGAGGTCCTGGACGCGGGTGACGGAGCAAACAGAGGAGGTGGCGTTGTTTTGGAACACTTCGATACTTCTGCGAGCTGGCCAATACAGAATCTGCTGGTGTCCTGATTATTCCGGCTGCATAACAGAAGCAGATTTCGTGACTGATGTGGGTCGTCTTGAGCTCGTGGGAATTTCGGCGCTACCACAGCACAGGACATGCATGACTGGCCAGACTTGCGAGTTTGATGGGATGACTGGGCTGTATCTTACAGATCAAGACGTGTACCTAGTGGCCGATACCTGTGGTACAATATCAGGACTACCACGGTTTTTGGGAAGCAGCAGCTTCTCCACTGCCGTTACAAACTCAGGAAGAACAGTTTCATTCGGATCCGTCCCTGTGACTGCAGCTGGGGGCCACTTTATGCTCTGTTGGTGCTCTGGCACGCTCGGCAACAGCACGCTGGGAAATGGCTGCAGTACCTTTGAAGATTTTCAGGTTACCGCAGGCACACTCAGCTTGTTGGGACCGGCTCCTCTCCTACAAGACAAGACTTGCATCAGTGGCCACACATGTTCTTTTGAGATCACCAGTCACCTGCCGCATGAAGGAAATTCATTCCTGGTTCTTGACATATGTGGCACGCACAGTTTGCCAGCTCGCCTCCCTGTGGCACCCTACCAGACCACAATGCAACTGTCATCTTTTACAGTTGGCTTCACAGATGCAGACGGTGACGGGATATCTGCTTGTGGAGGTGATGAATGCTTTAATGATCCAAACAAGATTTACGCTGGATTCTGTGGCTGTGGCGTTCCAGATATTGATACCGATGGAGATGGCCTTGTGGATTGCTTGGATTGGTGCTCACTGGATCCCAACAAAACGCTGCCAGGGTACTGCGGGTGTGGCGACACCGAGGATGATACAGATGGGGATGGGGTGTTGGATTGTGCTGACAAGTGCCCCCTGGACCCAACCAAGATCACCCCGCAGCTGTGTGGCTGTGGAGTGGCAGATACGGATTCTGATATTGATGGCACGCCTGACTGCTATGACAAATGCCCCAGTCAACCAGACAGTGTTGCAGGGGTCTGTCAGTGTGCTGCAAGCTTCGCAGATGATGATTTTGATGGGACGCCCAACTGCAACGATTTATGTCCACTGGATCCCCTGAAGCTTTCACCAGGGCCGGTTGGTTGTGGCACTCCAATCACGGACACCGACGGGGATGGCACTATTGACTACTTGGATATGTGCCCCTCTGACGCCAATAAAGTCGAGCCTGGTACATGTGGGTGTGGCGTGTCTGATGTCGATTCAGATTCTGATGGAGTGCCAGATTGTGTGGATGCCTGCCCATTGGACAGTGACAAGAATCTGACAGGCATTTGTGGCTGCGGAATCTCAGACGCGGATCCGGATGGAAACCGCAGGCCGACTTGCTTCCCAGATTGTCCAGACACCATCACATCTGCGACACAGTACATGGTCTCCGTAGCTGCTTTTGGGCAAATCTCGATGGCGGGCGGCCAGTATCGGCTGTGCTGGTGTGCTGGCAAAGTTGGAGCAGGCAACCTGCCAAATATGAGCAGCGAAGCCAGTACATCCAGCAACGAAACAGTGTACAGCACGTGCTCTTTTATGGATGAATTCAAAGTTGACTTTGGTGGCCTGTTCGTGATGGGGCTGGCTCCACTACAGCAGTCAAAAACCTGCGTGAGTGGTTATTCTTGCATAGTTGAGGGAATCACCGGTTATGGCCTCAGCGCGGCTGATGGCTACATGATTTTAGACACCTGTGGCGTCCACTCCGCGCCGCTTCAGACTTTGCTGCCATTCGAAAGTCAGGGAAATGTCAGCGACGGGTGGTCGGTCACTCGGCGTTGGGTGTCCGAAACACAAGTCTCCGGTGGATTTTATCGACTGTGCTGGTGTGCTGATCATCCTGGTAACCAAACATCTTGGTGCCAGCATGCAGAGTACAACACCGTCGATTTTGGCGTTATGACTTTCATTGGTCCTGAGTTCTCTTCCGTGGGATGGACATGCGTCTCTGGACAGACATGCGTTGTGGATGCTATTGCTGGCAACGGCTTGTCCTTGCTCGATGCTGTGATGGTCCTTGAGACCTGCGGAACAGCGCTCTCCAGTATTGGCCTGGTGTGGCCAGCGACACCGCTTGAATTGCTCACTCCGCTGAATGACCAGGGCCAAGCATCCTGGCATGATCCCCTGTCTGCTCCAGGAGGTGACTTCCGCCTGGGCCCTAGACCCTGAAACCAGAGCAGCTGTATGCACTGAGTGCAGGGTTTTGTTGTAGGTGCTGTTGAGTACTCGCGTATATCACCTGCTTTCATGCGTCCTTTTGGATGTTAAGGTCTTTGCTGGTGTGCGGGCATTGAGCAGCAATCCTCAGGGGCGCGGAACGGCAGCTGTATTGCTTTCAACGAGACAGTTCCTGCGGATCGCTTTGTTCTGGATGTTGGGCGTATCAACATTCTTGGCGTTGCGCCTCTCAGTCAACATCACACTTGCGTTGCTGGGCTCTCTTGCCACATTGACGGCATCACTGGCAATGGTTTGAGGGATGACGACAAGGTGCTTGTGCTCCACACATGCGGCCAAATTTCTCATGTAGAGGGGTTCCCTGGATATGGAGCCATGCAAAGTGTGTCCATGTCCGGAGCGTCCGTCTTCTGGACAGATCCAGTTTTAGCTTGGGGAGGACAATATCGTCTGTGCTGGTGTTCCTCCGGGCATCACTGCAGCAGCGGCGAGCAGTTCCGCACTGATTTTGGCAGCTTCACACTCATCGGTCCTAGCCCCGCTGATCAAGACAGGACGTGCATTGCTGGTCTCAGCTGTGCTGTTGGATCACTCACTGGGCAAGATTTGCCTGCCCTGAACCAGTACGCCGTCTTGGACACCTGTGGAGTTGCGAGTCCAGTTGCTGGCATGCCGACGGGTCTGGAGACTGTTGGTGACCACGCTGTGGCTGCCATCTCTGTCACTGCAGTGGCTGGCCAGTACAGGCTTTGCTGGTGCAGCGGCATCTTGGACTTGGACCCTTTGCGAACCAATAGTTCCAACTCCAGCGAACCAGGCTTCCAACAAATCTGGGGGAACCAAAGTC
Source organism: Symbiodinium pilosum (assembly GCA_905231905.1). Lineage (NCBI taxonomy): Eukaryota > Dinophyceae > Suessiales > Symbiodiniaceae > Symbiodinium > Symbiodinium pilosum. Next base: position 8,424 of record CAJNIZ010010796.1, on the reverse strand, counting down.
TTGTCAACTTGACACCTTCCAATGGCACAGCGGTTTCGTACTGTCGAACTGCTGAAGAGTTTCGCGTAGATGTTGGCTCGCTGCTGTTGATTGGAGCTTCTACCCTCATGAGTGACTTTACCTGCATCGCCGGAAGAGATTGCACATTGGACGACATTGTTGGCATCAGCCTGAGCGATGGAGACTCCATTGTAGTGTTGGATACTTGCGGTGAGCATGGTGCTGCACTTCAGCCTCGGGCCTTGGCCAACGGCACGCATGCAAGCTGGCAGACCATCACAACCCCAGGTGGCGTGTACCGGCTGTGTTGGTGCAGTGCATCCAAGCAGTGCAATTCGGCCAGCGAATTTGATTTGGACATTGGCAGGCTGTACGTGCTGGGTCCGCGCCCTTTAGCGCAGGACCGAACTTGTGTGAGTGGGATGGAGTGTGCCGTGCGCGGCATTGAAACTTATGGCAACATGCAGGCAGGCAGCATGGCAATTTTGAGCACATGTGGAGCCCTCGAAGGCAGAGACTTGCTGGCTGGCCTGCCATTGAGTGTCACTTCCTTGGAAAAGCCCGTTGGAAGCAGTCGCTTCTCCGCAAATCTTATCGTAGACGTTGTCATGACTTCGGCAGGGGGTCATTACAAGCTCTGTTGGTGCGGCCCATGGGCTGATGGTTGCGAGAGGCCAAAAGATTTCAACGTCGATTTTGGGAACTTCCACTTGATTGGAGTATTTCCCCTGCAGCAGGACCGCACCTGCTTCGCTGGCGCTGCATGCTCTCTGACAGACATCTCGGGACATTGGATAAGTCGGCAGTCAGCAGTCTTGGTGATGGACACCTGTGGCTTCGGTCGTGCAACTCTGATGCGATCTTCGTGGGATCAAGCTTCTGTCGGCTCTGCCAGCGGGTCTGTGACAGTGTGGCCAGTGCAACCCTCCTCTGGGCCAGGTGGTCAGTACCGCCTGTGCTGGTGCTCTATGCAGCCTTGCAGTGTGCGCGATGCTGTGGTGGACTTTGGACAGTTGACCCTTGCCGGGCCCGCGCCGCTCTATCAACATCGTACCTGTATGAGTGGGCTCGCATGCCAGCTGGCAAGCTTGACTGGGACATTCTGGAGCGGCGATGTCTGGGTGTTGGACACGTGCGGCACCCAGCAAGGTATGATTGCCGGATTTGCGCTAGACGGGCGATCTGCTGTCTCTATGCCAGCAGCTCTGGTTGATTACAGCTATCCAGTTTCAGCCGCCGGAGGACAATATCGCTTGTGTTGGTGTTCTGACGGATTCTTGGTTAATCAGAGCGGCTGGAGTGATGCATCAATGCGTCCAGGGTGCGGCTTTGCTGAAGACTTCGCCTTGGACATGGGAAGCCTACTGCTGATTGGCATGTCCCCGCTTGATCAGGACCGAACCTGCATAGCTGGACAGCACTGCCACTTGGCAGACCTGCGAGGCTATGGCTTGTCCTCCCTGGACACAATTGTCGTGCTTGACACCTGCGGGCAGAAGGCCTTGCGACAGTGGCCAGAGCCGGCAACGGTGGTTGAAACAAGCGGCAAGCTCAGCGTCTCTTGGAACGTTGTTTCCACAGCAGGCGGCCAATATCGCCTGTGCTGGTGTCCTGGCTTGACCTGGACTTCCTCGGATGAGCAAGATGAAGACTTTGACCCATGGCTTGGGAATGAGACATTGAATGTCAGCGGGACCTTGGTGCAAACGCTGGAGAGGAGATGCTCATCTGCGGAGCTGTTCACGATAGATTTTGGAAGCTTGACGCTGGTGGGTCCCACGCCCCTATTCCAGCACTACACATGCACTAGCGGCCAGACTTGTCAGCTTGTTGGCGTGGAGGGCTTGCACCTCAACAGTGGAGATGGCATCCAGCTGCTTGAGACTTGTGGAGTTGCAGCTCGAGGAGCGGTGCCGTTGGGAGTGCCTTCGGGAGGTCTTCTGCAGGCCTCTGCTGTCGGCAACAACAGCTTCACCTTCTCGCTGGATGCCGTGCCCATCTCTGGATTTGGAGGTACGTACCGCCTTTGCTGGTGCTCATCAGCAGTTGACTGCTCGTCTTTGGAGGCTTTCCGCGTGGACATTGGCCAACTGACAATTCTAGGTGCGCACCCTCCCAGCCGAGACTACACCTGTGTGAGTGGAAGGCAATGCACCATCGACGGCGTAGAAGGGATTTTTGCTGCAGACTTTGCAGTCATGGTGCTTGACACCTGTGGAAGCCATCCTTCCATCGAGCAAGGGCAGTTTGTCCAAAGTCTGACTGGTAGCAGCCTGTTCTGGGAGTCTGGTGTACTCAGCGGCCCCGGTGGACAGTACAGGTTGTGTTGGTGCAGCTCCTCGGACGAGACACAAATCCTCCTCGACAACGACACCAACTCATCGAGCGTGCGACGCTATTTTGGATGCGACACTTTCCAGGACTTCAGCCTGGATGCCGGTGAGGTTCACCTTGTAGGGCCCATGCTCGGACAGGCGCGTACATGCATCGCGGGCCAGCTGTGTCGAATTGAAGGGCTCGTTGGCTACGGCCTAACAGCCAGCGATCGCCTGCTCGTGATGTCCACTTGTGGTAGCACCGTGCCAACAGGATTCCCGGGCACGGGAATGGCCATGGTCTTGGATGTCGTCGCCAACAGCACAGGTCTATCCACAGCCAACAGCTCAGACTTTTGGGATGTTGCGGTGACAGGCCCCGGTGGACGATATCGATTGTGCTGGTGCAGCGGGACAAGTTGCACAGCGTCCCAAAGATTTGTCGTAGACTTTGGTGAGCTCATGCTGATTGGTCCGAGGCCCCTTCAGCAGCACCGTACTTGCATCAGCGGCCGCGCGTGCTTCCTCACGGCTTTTGCAGATTATGACCTGGAAGGTCTCGAAGTTAATTCCACAGCAGATGGGCTGCTGGCGATTCCGCTGTCGTCTACCTGTGGCAGCCTGGGGGCCAAGAGACTGGAAGGAGTGACTGGCTATATGAGCATTCCGGGAGGCTCCTCACCCGCTGCAGTTGCGCAGACCGTTCCTCGCATCAGTGAGCCAGGTGGCTTATACCGACTCTGCTGGTGCAGCGCAGAAGCTTCATCCTGCATGACGGAACACCATGCGGTCCAGGTTGGTGTTCTCACAATCCTCGGACCAGCTCCGCTGACACAGGACCATACGTGCATCTCCGGAAACAGTTGCAGGGTGCACATCTCCGCATCTTTTGTCGACACAAGAGTCGAAGGAGCACTGATGGTCCTGGAAACCTGTGGCCTGCCACTTCTGCTGCCGCGCTTCCTTCCTGATGGTCGACTGCCACTTGTGGGAGCAGATACAGGTTCCAACGGATCACTGCTTTCAATAAGTGCTGCTGGTGGACAATACCGCCTCTGCTGGTGCACAACAACGCCTAACCAGTTGGTGGTGAATGCAACGGGGCAGCTTCTTGAAGCATGTGGAGGACCATCTGATTTCATAGTGGATGCCCTGACCTCAGGGACCATTGCTCTCCTGAATTCACGCCACAGCGGCAGCTTCTTGTAGCACATCTTGACAACGTCCACTGCGGCATTTTGTTCAGGCAGCTAGGTCAACATGTTCTTGCAACAATTGTTGTGTACTCATGAAGCTCTCCTGGGACTGATGGGAAATCATTGCAATGCAGTTCCTCCACGTTTCATTGTCTTTCCATGAGTCCTAGCCATGCTCAACTTCTCCCTTGCGATGCGTGCACTCCCCTCTCAAGGCTGGTCCCTGAGGTGTCAAGGACAACAAAAGAGTCCAGGCGAAACTAACCGTGACCGAGAAACCTGTAACCGGGGGCCCTTTCGCACGGCCGGACGACGAGCTGCCACACACAGAGATACAGCGACTCCTCAATGCGGCAGGCAGATGTACCGGGTACGGTATCACGCAAAATTCGCATTTGAAAGACGCAGATGAAATACTGAAGAGGAGTGCGAGAAGGCCCTGCAGGTCAGACGCCTGCCAATTTTTTGTGCCCAGTGCTCCTGGTGTACAGAGTGCGTAGCATTTTTGATCACTGCTGACGATGCGATCCCACCGTAAATTGTCAACCATGCAGCATTCTGCTCAGTGTGCAACCCTCGCGAGACGGTAGGCCCTGTGGGTGTTGGCACTCCGATGTTGGTTGTACTAGTAGTTGTCACACTGCCACGGGCACATCGCTAAGGTTGGTGGCTTGTCGATTTCAGGGATTTCGCCGCTGGAGCAGCACCGGACCTGTATCAGCGGTCAGATGCCACTTGGTTTAAGGAAAGTTGAGTCCTGAGAACCAGCCAGAGCGCAACGAACATCACTAAAACAGGGCTTGTGGATGTGAGGTGCAGTGTGGACGGCCTCACCGGACATCACCTCACAGCCGATGACCATGTCCTGCTTCTTGAAACTTGCGGTGCCCTGCTCAGTCATGCCAGTTCTGATTGATGGTCCATAAGAACAGAGAAGCCTATTGCACTGAGGTGTTGCCGGCGGTTGGGACCAGTCACCAGGACTTGCCTCAGTGATCACTGCAGTGGCTTGGCAGGCATGCAGGCGTTTTCTCTCAACGGCCCTCGAACCTAAAGTTTTTGCAGAGGCTTGTTTGACATGATCTATAATGCGGCAGCTGAGGGCACTTTTTCCACCATGGCTTTCACTTGGGGAGCGGAAAGGCTACGTCTTCCTGGGGGCTTGTACAGGCTTTGTTGGTGCTCGGGAGCGTTGCCGGTACATGAATCTCTTTCTAACGTCTCCGAGCTCGACACAACAAACAGGTCTCTTTGTGCCACCGCTAGCAGCTTCCAAATTGATGTAGGCTACATGATGGTCATTGGCGTGGTCCCATTTGCAGAAGACAAGACATGCTTCTCTGGGCAGACATGCTTGCTGGATGGTATTCAAGGTCACCACCTTTCGGTGCATGATTTGTGGTTGCTTAGGGACACCTGCGGGGTTCCAGACCAGGTCGTCCTTCCTGCTGCTCAGCTAGTGACCGTGTCCCATTCCGGCAGTTCTATTGCCTGGGGCAGCAATGCTTTCTCCCTATCAGCTGGACAATACAGGCTATGTTGGTGCTCAGGTGATGCACCCTGTACATCGTACTCTCTGACAGATGTTGGACAGCTCCACATGCTTGGGCCATCACCGCTGCAGTCTCGGACCTGCGTATCGGGACAGACCTGCGTAGTCAAAGAAGTAGTGGGACTGGGATGGGACATGTCGGATGAGTTCATGGTCATGGACACCTGCGGACAAAATCAGGCCGGGGCTCACCCTAGTCATGCCGCATGTCGAATTAATGCTTTAGACCTTTAACCGCTTCTAGTACCCTGAAGGCTACTCCTGGACTCAGTTGGGCTGGGGCAGTTGCTCACCTACAAGGAAGCTTGGTCACAGTGACCTGGGGTCAAGATGGCGTTCTTGCACTCGGGGGTAGCTATAGACTTTGCTGGTGTCCGGGAATGCTGGCGTCAGTGAATGGCACCAATCGTTCGAGCAATTGCATCACTTCTGACTTTGCAGCCGATGCTGGTGAGCTTTTCATTGTTGGGCCAACCAGACAGCAAGAGTGGACGTGCATCTCCGGTCGGCAGTGCTCACTGGTTGGGCTTGATGCAGGTGCTGCGATAGGACATTTGGGGCAGCTGCTGGTATTAGACACTTGTGGCGTTGGAGGCCTGTTGCACCGCTGGCCTGATGCTGGTCGCCTGGCTGAGGTTGCGACGAGCTTGGTGACATCAAATTTGGTGGTGTCAGCGCGGGGAGGTCGCTATCGCGTCTGCTGGTGCGCTGCCATACCTTACCCAGAGGCACAGTGCTTGTCGGGAAGCATAGACAACCAATCCTCCTGCGAATTCTATACGGGCAATTGGAGCAACAATTCAAGCCTGCCTTGCCAATCTTCGGAAGACTTCGCTGTGGATGCTGGCACCCTGGATTTGTTGGGTCCAAGTCCACTTTTCCAGCATATGACTTGCTTCAGCGGCCAAGCCTGTGAGTTCCATGATCTGGAAGGCTACAATCTCGGATTGAGCAGAGTTATGGTCCTGGATACCTGTGGTACTACCTCGCTGCCTGCCAGATTGAAGCAGACCTTGACTACAGGTGCTGCTTGGGCATCTTCGGACATCACCTCACCAGGAGGAGTCTACAGGCTTTGCTGGTGCATGGAGACAAACTCCAGCTGGCAGAGCTGTGCGCTTGCAGAAGATTTCCTGGTTGATGCTGGTACCCTGACGATCGCCGGCCTGAGCCCTCTGACCCAGGACAGGACCTGTATCAGCGGCCGCAGATGCACCGTGGACAATCTGCAGGGAGTCGGCTTATATGACGCTTCCTTCAACGTTCTGATTATGAACACCTGCGGAGTAGACAATGCAGTGCTGCCATGGGCGCAACCGGGAGAGCTGCTGATACTTCCGCAGGGTTTCGCCTCATGGTTCGACCTAGCCATCACAGCCGTTGGCGGCAACTATCGCATGTGCTGGTGCTCGCGCAACAACAACACTTTGGAGAGTCAATGCTCTCAGTCCGGCCACTTTGAAGTGGATGCCGGCAGCCTATTCCTCGTTGGGCCACGGCCACTTGAACAAGATAGAACTTGTATCACTGGCCAGACTTGTGTCTTGGAATCGCTGATCGGTATTGGGTGGTCAGATGCTGACTTTGTTGCTATTCACTCCACTTGTGGCAGCTTACAAGCAGAGGGCGTGCCAGAAAGGTTCATGCAGGAAAGGCCTCGTCTGGCCGACATGACAGGTGGCTACTGGCTAGCAAGCTGGGACGCAGCTCGCAGTTCTGCAGCAGGAGGTCAGTACAGGCTTTGCTGGCAGGCTGGATTACTCTCGAATGGGACAGTGATCGTATCCCCAGATGGAGAGTCCTGGATAGACATGGGGAGCTTTACGCTAATAGGTCCATTTGCAGGTGCAGCCCGCACCTGTCTCAGTGGACAGTCCTGCCAAGTAGACGGCCTACTGGGTCAGCACTTGAGCGCCAACGATTCCTTCGTGGTGATGGACACATGCAGCTTGGATGATAGTAGCCTACTTGATGAGTTATCTGTTTGGTGAATGTTTTGGCGAGTCTAAGTACAGTAGTAGTTGCAGCATTCAAAGCATGCAGTTAGGTGGAGTCAAGCAGAGCATTCCCATCGATGGCGTGCATGCAAGTGGGGCTATGGTATCTTTGGGCAGCACGGTGACCTCTGTGGCTGGCGGTCAATACAGACTTTGTTGGTGTGCAGCTATGGGCGATTGCAGTGACTTCCGGTACTTTTCTGTCGACATGGGCGAGCTCCAGGTCTATGGCCCGACTCCGCTGCAGCAAGACCGTACTTGTGTGACTGGGAGGACATGTTTCTTTGGTGTGGACCTTCACGGTGCGCACACGTGGTTCGTGTCGATCCTAGATACCTGTGGCCAAAACCCTGATCTGCTTCACGGTACAGCGCAAGTGATGCTTTCAAGTTTTGCCTCAGTAAGCTTTCATACGTTGACGGCTTCTGGTGGAATTTACCGGCTGTGCTGGTGTGCTTCTAGAGATTGTTCTACTTCGAATTCCTTCGTGGTGGATGCCGGAAAGCTAGAGCTGGTGGGGGTCTTTCGGATGCAAGACAGTACTTGCATATCTGCTCGGGCTTGTGAAATTCATGGCATCCACGGCCACCTCATCTCCAACGACGACTTTTTGCAGATTTTGGAGACATGTGCGGTGGGGTCCCGACTGTCCTTGCCTCGGCAGCGCTTGTCTGTCACAGGTGGAAGTGCTAGAGCAACTTGGCCATCCGTTCCGTTGGCGGCCTATGGAGGCGAGTACAAAATCTGCTGGTGCAGCAGCCAAGGCGCAGGCACCTTCGAAGGCAATACTTCGCATGATTGTTCTTCCTCACAGGACTTCACTGTGGAAGTGGGAAACCTGGCAATCTTGGGTCCAAGTTTTCCCGAACAGATGAGGACTTGCATCAGCGGTCAGTTCTGTAGACTGGCTGGTTTGCTGGGCGAGGGCTTGCTTGCTGAAAGCTCAGAGATCCTGGTGGCAGAAACGTGTGGAGCAGCAGCTGTGATATCTGGCTTTCTGCAGCCAACCCAGACTCTTCAGCAGAATTTGCTACTGGAAGCTTCATGGGCTGCTGTTACGGCAGCAGGTGGTCGCTACAGACTTTGCTGGTGTTCACCCATCAGGGGCAACAACTCTGATGCTTCTGGCGCCAGCGAGTGCGAGGTAGCATCCAACTTCCGCATCGACATGGGTGGGCTGACAGTGCTTGGCCCACAGCTGGGCCAAGACCGAACCTGCATCTCTGGACGATACTGCTTCATTGATGGCATTTTGGGGGAAGGCTTACTGGAGACGGACAGTGTGCTGGTCTTGGAGACTTGTGGGCTTGATGAGGTGGTGCCAAGATTCTCTGGCTCCGGCTTCTTCACCAACATCTCGCGAA
>CAJNIZ010010795.1:0-11720 GCA_905231905.1 Symbiodinium pilosum | reverse complement strand
ATGAGTTTGACGGGGTTTCAAGAGCGCTTGCGAGAGGCTTGGAGGCGGGAGCTTTGGAGGCGGGACACCAAGACGGCCGGGGCCCTGGCAACCACGGCGACTCCACTGCTGAGGCCGCGCAGAAATTTTGCTCGGGATGGCCGGGTGCTGGCACTGCGTGTGGCGGCCGCGGCGGCCACTGATGGCCGGGACCTGGAACGGCTCCACGCACCCAAGGATTGCCCCTGTGGTGAGCCGGCTCCTTCGCGGCATCATTTGACCTTCGATTGCAGGCTGAGGCCTTGGTGTCATGACCGGCGCTCGGAGCAGGAGAGGCGAATGCTGTGCGCCATCGTTGAGGATGAGGGCTTTGACTTCCCCGCTGGCCAGGACGTTGAGGGCCAGGTTGGCTTGCTTGCGGGCTACCTGGCGGCGGCTGAGGACGACGTGCTGGTCGCGACTGACGGGGGTGCCTACCTTGCGGGCGAGCACTACAGATGGAGGGCGGCTTCGTGGGCCGTGGCAGTTGGCGAGCACGTCGTGTCGGGCTTGGTCGAGGGCGAGGAGCGCACGGCTGCGGCTGGCGAAAGGGCAGCCTTCGCCACGCTTTGCAAGGCGGTGCGGTTGACGGGGAGGCGAGTGCGGGTTCTTCTGGACAACTTGGCCATTGTGCAAGGCGCGCGGCGGAGGTTCACCGCTGACTTCGAGGAGGACGAGCTGTGGGCTTTCTGGCAGTGCTACAGGCAGTCGCGGGACCTCATGCAGTTGGCCTGGGTCCCTTCTCACGGCAAGCAGAGCGCTTGGGCCCCTCCAGACGGCTGGCCGGATGCTGGCGCGTGCCGGGCCCTCAACAACGTGGCGGATGAGGCGGCCACCGCTCAGCTTTCACAGACGGAGCCGTGGTTCAGGGCCTTGGAGGCGAAGATTAAGGAGGGCGAGGCCTGGAGCTATCGGGCGCTGAATGCCCAGCTGCGGGCCACTGAGTCGTGGCATGCTGAGCTCAAAAGGATTGTCTCGGAGAAGCGCTCCCTTACCTGGCGGGCAAAAAGAGCTGTCGGAGGCTGACGAGCTCTACCTCTTCTTTCTCCTCATGGCGGCGGGCGGCTACATCGAGTCAGTGTGCCGTCCTCATCGAACACTACTACTACTACTCGAACTGGACACCTCCGATGCTTGGACGCTATTCAAACTCATGGACACTTCTGGCAATGGGGACTTGGATGCGAGCGAGTTTGTGGAAGGCTGTATGCGACTCAAGGGCCCTGCGCGCTCTATAGACGTTGCGATCATGATGCAAGAGCACAAGCGGGTAAGAAAAAAAGTTATGTCTATTGCCCAAGAAGTTACAGACATCCATACAGCGATCCTGCTGTCCCAAAGGCATATCCGAGGCAAGCAGCCAGCTTCGATCGAACATGTGGCAAGATCCACTTGGCCTGTTTCATTGTGATATCCTCCGCAGAGCGTGAGCAGCCTGGAGGTAATTTCAGTGTTTTCATCTGCTGCCTTCTGGCGGGATACGCTTGTGCCTGCTTGATTGCTGCAGCTTGACTGCTTAGTTGTGTCAATGAGCTTTGCGCAGGCGATGGCAAAGCCATCCATACTGCGCGGTTGTTCGCCATTATCCAAAAGTGCGGCCTCTTGCAACATGTGGTCTTCAAGTCAGAATTGGCGCAAAGCATGAGTGTCGCCTTGGAGTAAGCATTGGTGACTCGGTGTTGGTCCCCGCGTAGCACCCTTGGAAAAGCTTAACAAGTCGGCTGCCCCCTGTTGTAAATTCTATGGTGTTGGCTCCAGCCAGGCTCAGTAGCTTACCCCTACCGCCTGAGTCAACACCTCACAGTGGACCCAGAACAAAAGGACTCGATCATGTCAGAAAAAAGGGACAGGCGGCTGGCAGGGATTGTGAGGTGCTTAATGTGCTGTCATGTGCGCCATGGAGGATGAGAAGCAGAGCGATGCCTTGGAGGCAATGCCTTCAATTATTTCGCGACCCACTGCGTTCTTGCAAGACTCCTCAGATTGCATCCCACCATGCGCTACCTGTCCAGCAGCTTCAAGTGCAGGAACCGGAACAAACAACATGACCCACACGGCAGGTTTTCCCTCCTAGACATCACCAAGAGAGGGAGCACAGCGGTTCTTAAACCTAAGCCCCAAACCTCAACCCGTACATACAACCTAAACCCGAGGCCCTGAGCCCCGACTTGCACGCACGGCTGCATGAAGGCTGGCCTTGACGACCTCTGGGATGCCGTGGAGGAACCTTCTTAGCGAACATGGGATCCTTTCACAATCATGAGTCCCTGTCCGAGTTTCCTCTAGATCGAGGACTCTAATACCCTTGGTAGATCGTCCAAGTATTGAGGAATGTCCAGATAGCAGTTTTATCATTGTGTTTGCAGGGAGTTTCAAGGTTTCTTGGTTTTGTGACAACGCGCACTTTTCAGGCTTGATTTGACATTTATGTGGTCTGTTGGGAGTCAGGGGGTGTAGAAGCAATGAAAATGGCTGTGTAATTGGACGCCACCCCAACCCAAGACCCTGAAATACTTAAAGCGCAGGGTTTGCAAAGGAGCTGGCCCACGATGAGGCCTTCGAAGAAGAACGACGGCGACAGGAGTGCCGCACACGTTTGTGGTGACATGGTCATATGAGCTCATACGAGCTACCGTGGTAGAGTTCCTCTTGGTAATTTGACGCTGGCTCCCTTTTCTGTTATAGTTTCCCAAGATTGAGGGTCATTTAGGTGAGTCCTTGTAAGGGATAATTTTTCCCACCCGCGGGAGAAATGCCGAATTGTAAATGTCAGTATATCAAACAGAACGATTGCTGTGGCACACAACGCCAGCATTGACTTCCTGACGAAAGCTGATAGCTGCCGCGAGCTACTTACCAGCAGACAGTACAAGCATTTCTAACAATACTAATAACATTCCTCTTACTCTTAATTCTGCAGAGTGCGTTGCAATGCAGGCCAGATTTTCTGCAATTTTTTCGATAAAGAATTAAAAAAATCATTTTGTAGGCCCCCCACCTTAAGACAGAACGAAGGAAAGCAGTCGCAAACAAACCCCTCAGTGCGTCCCAATATTTCATAATCACGTGACAAACTGCAAGTTCGAGCCCGTATCTATTTGTGCCAGAGACGATTCGGAGTCAGAGTATCTTAGATGTAGCTTTGCAACCCGCTCTGTTTATCTTGTATGAAGGCATCATTGCAACCCCATTAGCCTGCATAGTTCCCCGAGAAACGTAGAGATTTACACCAACATCATGTTATCCGGAGATTACTCAACTAGCTCAGCACTCCAGGTGCAGAGCCTCCGGCCCTGTTCATCATCTACAACGCATACATGGCTTGTCCTCACCAATTTGCATGAAGCCTCCCCTCCAGTCTTATTCCTTTACGTGGACTAGTGCCACCCTCCTATGAACCCCTTGCTTGCCCATCATTTAGAAGGACGATTTCTGCAATAGCTTTTTTTTGGGGGATCACCATGTTATGTGCAAATCACATGAGATGCCGCTTCTAAATGTTCTAAATGTTCCATAGACTCCCTCCCACAACTGACAGCTCATTACTGTGGCTGTTGCTGGATCAACGTTTTGGTGCTGTGTTCATGAGCTAGTAGGGTTGTGCCTACCTGCAGGAACTCTACGCAAAATCCAACCCATCCCACCTTTCATCGAGTGTTCTCCCGTCTCCATCAAGCAGACCGCCCTCCGACCCAATATGGAACCACCCAAATGCCGTCGTTGTTGTTGTCGTCGCCGTTTGTCGTTATTGCGAGTGCTTCTCCATTATTATTCGTTCCAAATTGGGTATTCGTCAAAGGAAGAGCCACATCAGCATAAGGGTTGTCACAAGTCTTCTCGCGACGCTGGGGGTAAAGCCCTGCAGCACTGCCGTCGGAGACAATGTTTCCCGCTTTCAATGTTGCCCGGGCTTCAGCTCGACACAGCCTCGTCAGCGGATAACACAAAGAACGCCGGGCTGATCCCCGCTTTTCTCGGTTCGTTGAAAGGAATGCGCTGGGAGCGAGCGGGACACAGGCCACATCTCATCAGGCTGCATTGGGCGACTTCTCCTTCTCCGAATCTTGGGCGCAAGCTGTGTGGCTTAGCAAGCACTTAGCGGGCATCTCTGAATACTCACTAAGCAAGAATCGGCTCCGAGTCCTCACACAGGCCTTGTTGCTTGCCGAGTGCTTGCCAAGCACCCATTAGACTGTGAACTCTGTGGCGGGGGCGAGGGAGTCTAGGGGGGTCTCTGTACAAAGGCGCACAGCTGTGACATTGACCTGCACAGGACTATCTGCAAAAGCAGGCCCTGGACCTGACTGGACCAAAGTATAAGGGTCTGTGCTGCTTGCCGACTGAGATTGAAGAGGCCAGCCATGTCAAGCGGCAGCGAGCCGCGATGGACATTTCAATCCGAGCAATGGCAGGCAAGTCCAAGGAAATATTTGAAAAGCGGTTGCCGTAGGTGAAAGATCTAAGATTCACTCTTGAGCAGGAGAACTTCTGGCTGAGCTCACAGTAAATGGCAAATGCACAGCTGGCCAGTCGCTGCCCCGTTTGCAAGCCTGTGGCTGTACACGTACGTCAAAACTGAAAAAGCTCGTTGCTTTGAATCCTGCTGAAAAAGGATTGTGCCTCGTGGGGACGGGAAGCTGAGGCTTGCCGAAGAGCTTGCGAACCTGGTGCCGCCTCTTCCATTCACAGAGTATCGCCTGGCAGTGGAGACAGAGGCTGGTGCCAATTGAGAGTCCATAGCTGATCACCTTGTTACATGCAGGCGCTGCAGCCAAGTGATCGCCTCTGCGAGCACGTGGCTGATGGTGCAGAGCTGACTGCTTTGGTGGTGGAGTCCATAGCGGGTGAGTACTTCTGCCAGGCCTTGAGCTCTTGCAAGTCGACCAAATGGCAAATGAAACTTCTTCGCACTTCGCTTGCACTTTCATGTGAGGCAAGTTCCTGTCGAGGCATCACTTTGTGTGCCGCGCTCAGCACAGCATCAAAATGCATCAGAAGCTTCTTGCTTTGGCTTTGACGCTTCCCAGCTTCAAAAGCTTGAGGCCTGGAAGGGAGCCGTAGGGCTCGCTGCCAAACAGAGCGGAAGGCCGCTTCAGCAGCAGCAGACACACCCGGGTGCTCATGGTTTGAAGAGGTCGGCGGCCTGTGTTTTTACCACCGTGCAGAAGGTTCTTGGGAGGTGGGACGCCCACGTTTTCGCTGGCACTTTGGATGGAGAAGCCTGCAGGAGCTTTCCACGGGTGACCTGACCCATGTGCAGATCACGCTGGACTCTCTTAACATTGGCAGCGCTGGCAGTAAATTTACCAGTTTTACAGTTTTCATGATGAGTAATGGCTAGTTTCATGCTCTTTTTATGATGATTTATGTGCAAGATTCGCTGAGCAGGACCAGGCCATCGGTGCAATGGAAGACTTTGTGGTGAGGCCTGGGCCTGGTGACCTTAATGAGACTATGAAATTGGTGGGATATGCTGGACACTTCGAAGTGATGTTTTAACATGACATTGGGTGTTCTCATTCTAGTGGCCCCCTGAATGGGATGGCAACATGAGACCCAGATTTCGGATGCAGCACCTTGGCTGAGAGCAGGCATGAGTTGGAGATGGAGAAACTGCAGGATGGAGTACCGGGCCTACGATTGTGCTTCGTGTTGGAGCGGTACTTTGGGCATCAATCTGCACCAAGGATCTCAGGGTGGTGTGCCCGGCTGGTTCCTGGTTCAGTGAGGCAAATGAGGAATGGATTCCCTGGTTCGTGGTCTGGCAGGTAAAAGGTGAGATCCGAGGAGGAGGTCAGCTGGACCCCAACATGCTCATGGGGCTGGGACGCCCAGCATCTGGGTAAAAATCGCTGAGCACCTGTGGCTTTGCACCCTGGATCCAGGTCTCCTGGAAATGTTTTCAGCCGTTTCTGAACACTTGTGTAGCTGCGGCTGTGGGTGCGTGCGTCCACGCAGCTAAAAAGCATGCTGAGATGAGGCGTCGACAGAGTCTCATGCAAGTTTGCACAGGTGCTCTGTGGGAAATTTGACCTGAGCTGTGCGCAAGGCTTAGCAGAACAAATATTGATCAAACCTGGACAGAGCAGTTCTTTGTTCAAGAGACCACGGAACGTCTGGCAATATTGCAGAGGACTGGTTTGAAGCCAGCTTGCAGAAGCACGTGTACCTGACTAGTCCGGTGGACGGGGATACTTGTGTCGACATATACAATAAGTCTCCTTTTAATTGTGGCATTTTGTAGGAATGACCAAAAACAGTTCGCCCGTGCCATGGTGACCAGCACAGAGCTTGGATAGTTGCAGACGCGTCTGCAAGCTTGTCACTCGGAACATCATGACGAAGGACTGTGTACATGCTGCGGGGTCACGACTAGCAGATGCCCCTCTGATTTGTACCACTGTATCGCAGGACATTAGTCTCAAGGCAGCTTGTGCTGACTCCTTCTACTACCCGCAGGCATGGGCTGGTGCTTTGAATTCCTGACGTGTGGATGGGACACCGGGACACCTGTGAGGAATGGAAGCCGTCCAGGGGCTCCTTGGATCACTTCCAGCGAAAGCAAGTGCCCCAGCATGGAATCTTGCCGTTCAGCGTGGCCTGGACAAGGTGGCAACAAGCTCTGAGCAGCGGGGGGGGCAGCTCACTCTCAGGAGAGGCTTCGAGCATCACTTTGGCAAGGAGCGAACAAAAAACCTCAGCAAGGGGGCCCGCAGCTCAAGGACTGACAATGGTCAGCAGGTATGCTTGATGTTCATGACATCAGGTGCTGCTGATTCGCTTCGAAATGCCCTTCACAGTGCAGTGCGTGAGGCCTGGCAAGGTGCTCATTTCTCCTTACAGCATATTGGACATCAGTGCCTCCTACGCTTCTGTAGCTTCAGTCTGCAGCAGGTGCGGCTTGTACATTCATCAAGGTACTCGCTACAATGCTGCCCAGTTGAATTCATTATCCGTCACATCACAAACATTGTCAGCAATTGCGGCTGGCTTCGAGGCTGACAAAAAAAAGGTTGGCATGTACTTTTCAACCCCTTTGTACGAGTTCTCCATGCACTGCGGCCACTTGGCATTGCAATGTGCATGCCTCACAGATTGCTATAAGCAAGCCGACTGAAGCATGTTTCCACATCTATGGCTGCTTGGAGTTACAAACGCGTTCGACTGCAGGCAACATCGTCAGTCCGGAGAATTCTGCAAATGGTGCGCTCTCACCTTTTCCTTTCAATTCTTGCAGCTCGCATTCCTGAAACCTGTTGGTTCACGCAGTAAGTAGCCAACCACTGCATCAGACAGGCTAAAACCAGTTGATGAAAACTACTCTATCGGATACTTCTAGTTTACCCTTCAATCAAGACAAACACCAAACAGAGAGCTGATGCAGTTCCTGCAGTGTTGTACCTGTTCGTGGTGAACCATAACGGAGTGAAAGAGGATCTCGGTTTGGTAGCTGCCAGGCCGCCATGCGGCTCCCAAGCCGTCGGAAGGGGGCCAAAACACGAAGGTAGAGTGTGCAAACCGTGGTGTGGGGAGTCATGGTCTATGCAGGACTCAAAGTGGAATGGCTCCCGGACTAGTTTTGTCGTTCTGCGTGGCTTCTCAATGATGCGGCAGCGCAACGGTGAAGGCGTTGCTACAGCATGAACACCTGGTGGGATCTGCGATGCAGTGGAGCATGATTTGGAGTCGGATGCTGTAAGCTTAGCCGCTGTGAATTGCCTGGCCAAGCTGCAGACACTGATTCCACGTACTCTCGGGATGATCAGCACAAGTATTGCGTGGCGCCTGCCACAATTGCAACCAAGCCTGCAGGACCAAAGTTGTTGACAACCGGCAGCAGTGGTACCACGGGGCGCATTGGGCTTTTTGGCGCGGATTGCCACTTCATCCTTTTTTGGACGCCTTGGAGAGATTTGTCCAGACCGCGCGACTTACAGAGGGTGTGTTGATGGACCACGAAAAAGATATGTATGCATGATATTTTAAGGGGATGCTGGAATCTGTTCAGACTGTGCGTCGAAAAGTTGGAGTATCAGAGCTGGAGCTGATTGCAGCAGACGCTTTTAAATCCTCGCAGGGCGGGCACATTGCAACCAGCGGCTTGTTATCCGTACGGATCCCAAAAATGCCGAGCCGACCTGTTTTGAAGTTATTGTTTCAGAGGACTTGTCTGGATTGGACAGGATGACTATGAGCTGGCCGAGGGACTTCGCCGAAAAGTTGAAACTTGGGACAACAAGGACCCCTCCTCTTTCAAAGCATGGGATGCTGGTTTGTGCCAAGTCATGTCCACAGCAGGACTCAGAAACTCTGGAGCTTGTAGATCCAGAGACTCGAAGAAGAATGCAAGCTGATCCGATGTTCCGAGTTGAGAAGACCGTCAGTGCGCGGCTTAGACTTGTATGCATGAAGCCTTGTACCTGTTGAGCAGCATAGTGAGCTGCAGAGGAGACATGCAGCAGGAGCGAAACCACAAGGAGCGCTTGTCTGATCTACAGGACGCCGTGGAATCCAACTGTTTTTGTGTATTGGATCAGCGTAGCATCATGTCCGAACTTGCCATCAAGAAAACCACGATGAAATGAAAACCCAGCAGCAAACAGCAGGACCTCCAGGCTGAGCGCGAGGATACTTATGGATGGTGTTTCGGCACGCAGCTGGCTTCCGGAGGTTTCGTTTGTATTGTATGTTGGGAACGAGATTTGGACATGGGACAACTCCGGGTTCTCCATGCGACCATGCGACCATGCAAGCATGAGCTCATTTCAGAGGTTTTCCTTGCTCAGTTAAGATAAGGAACTGCGTTCTTCGGAAAGCCCACCGAACACGAAGAAAAGAGGAGCAAAGGCAAGAGGAGGCCCAAAGATAACATATTTGCAACGTATCTCGCCTTACACAAAAGGGGATCAGCGTGAGATTCTTACAAGGCCGTAGGTAGAGCCCTCTCCTGCAGGAAGAGCGCCGCAGAGGCAAGCCAAACTTTGGTGTGCCACTGGCTCCTGCCTGTGAGGAAGATAGTCTCCAGGCCGCCCAGCGTGACATTCCTTTTTGTCAGTGCCAAATCTGCGGAGTTTTAGTTTGATGTTTTGAGGCCAAGTCTGTGGAGTACAAGACAGACCATGACAAGATGGAGGTTTCTGTCAGGACAAACTTCCGGGGCTAGGAGAGGATCTTTCTGAGGAACCATCATGCATGACGTGTCTTGAAGCACTTTTCATTGCACGGAGGCAGCCTTCCTGCAGGATTCTTGTTTGCAGCTTGGCAGGAGAAGTTCCCTGATGGCACAGCCCGCGTGATGCTTGGAGTTCTCGCTTTCTGCCCTCGTGCCCAACGAGTTGATAGGGCAACCACAGGTCCTTGAGCAGGGCTTTCACAAGAAAGCAACGCGAGTTGCTGCATTGGTGGCGAAGCGGTAGCTGCCTTGGAAATAGAAATAACATGACCGACAGGAAGGTGTCGAAGTACTCTTGAGTTTCTGTCACGAATTTTTGTGCAGTGGAGGAAGCGGTTGCAGCAAAGTTCTCGTATGGCCCTGACCTCATGGTGACTCCGGCTGGCAGATAAGCAGCTGTTTTCAGCTGTGTGTTTGACAGGAACGCTGCAGGAAGAGGGTCTCCTAGCAGAGGCCAGCGTTCTGCAAGAGATTGTCTGCCTTGCTGAAGAGCAACAATCCGGCAGGCTTCGAAGACTTGTAAATGCACCCGTGCAACTTGCACGCTCCAAGATGGAGGAAAAGCACGCGAAAAGGAGAGGTCCCCATCCCTTGCACATCCTGGCACTGCAGCTTTGAATCCAAAAGACGTGATGTTCCAATGTTTGGCTCAAGTGCACAGCTCCTGCACCACCTGGCGCCCAAGCCGCCTGTGCTGAGTAGAGCTGTGTAGAGGCCTTGTGCCCTCAGCTCGAAGGCAGGATAACAAAGTTTGCCAATCTGCCAGTTTTTTTGATGAGCTGCTCGTATTTGAACAGTGCCAATGAACAACTGCAGGCCAGAAGGCATTGATGGCGTTTCAGCAGATAGGCGAGCAGCCCTCTTCTCAGCAAGCCTTGCAAGTTGCCTGAAGCCCTGGTCATGTGGATATCGGGCAGCAACCGAGGTTTTGCCAACATTACTATCAGACCTTCGACACAAACAGGCCTGTAGCTAAGATGCCGGTTTTGCAGAGCCATTTGCCATCGTGGCTAGAGCTTTCTGGCATGGTGTAGGGGAAAACGCTTCGGCCGCGTGTCCTCGGCTCTGGCATGAGGTCATTGCAGTTAATCAAGGTAGCCGCCCTGCGAAGATAACCTGACAAAGGACATGGAGCTGATGCGCGAAACATTCCATTGCACTGGTAGTTACTGTCCTTCATGCTTGATGGCCCGATCAAGTCAAGATGGTTCAGCGAATCGGGCAAGGGTTTCGTCTCGCTCGCCATGCTTGAACATTTTCGGCGGCTGTCCTGTTCTGTGGGTTTTTTCAGAGGTGTGCTTTTCTATGTCTGCTGTCGTTGTCTCTGGCCTATGCTAGCCTTTTCGGCTCTGTAAGTGGTTGAGAAAAGGGAGGCTGTTGCGATGGGGCGCTCTCGTAGTGCGGCGTTGGCTGGTGTTGCGGCAGGTCTTGGCGGGCTTGTCCTCAGCTCGCAGGAGTCCTTCGTATCCGCCCCTGCGCCCACACGAACACAACAGAGCCGCCCACAAGCTGTTCAGACAGCACAGGGGTCTGTGGGATTTTCAGGAGCTGTCCTTCCGGCTGTTTGTGGTGGAGCCCTGGCCATAGCCGCCGGCCGATCGCGTCGTCGAGGCCATGGACTGCTGCCAAACTCAGCGCCAGCGAGCATGGTAGCAAGGCCTGCCCTGGATCAGTCCAGTCGCTATGCGGATCTGTCATTGAGCGAGGAGGACCTTGTTAGAAATGGCTTGCGGCTCAGTTGATGGGCAGACACGCAGGTGTGTGCCTCAGTACTTGCACAGCAAGAGGATACTTTATTTCCGCGGCTTGTTTTTTTCAAGTACTGCAGGCAAGCACGTACTAGTGGCCTACATCATGAAGCCCAAGGCAGGCTATGACTACCTGGCAACTGCTGCCCACTTCGCTGCAGAATCATCCACGGGAACCAATGTGAATGTGTGCACCACGGATGATTTCACCAAGTCCGTTGATGCCTTGGTGTATTACATTGACCCAGACAGTGAGGACCTCTACGGTTTAGGGTTTAGGGTTTGGGATGTAGGGCTTAGGATTTGGGATTTACAGCTTAGTGTTTGGGCTTGGGATTTGGGGTCCAACGTGTAGGGTTTAGGGATTTACGGTTGAAACTCTTGTACGCAGTAAGGAGATGAAGATCGCGTACCCCACGTTGCTCTTCGACCGCAACATCATCGATGGCCGCGGCATGATGTGCTCCTTCTTGACCCTGGCCATTGGCAACAACCAGGGCCCATGGCTCAGTGTTAGAAACGCATTGCAACGCAGAATGTGTTGCGGTGAATGCTAGTGCGACGTCCACTTGTGACTTTACGCTTCTGAGGTATGGGTGATGTTGAGTACGGCAAGATTTACGACTTCTATTTGCCTCCCTCCTTCCTCCGCCTTTACGACGGCCCTGCCGTTAACGTGGAGGACATGTGGCGCATCCTGGGCAAGGGAACCAGCAACGGAGGTCTTGTGGTGGGCACCATCATCAAGCCTAAGCTTGGTCTGCAGCCCAAGCCTTTCGGCG
>CAJNIZ010010793.1:0-11728 GCA_905231905.1 Symbiodinium pilosum | reverse complement strand
TCTTGGGCTATCTGTGCGGCGGCTCAGGGGAGCGCATAAATCTCCGTGAATAGATACGGCCAATCCATAAATTCTACAAGATTTTGGATCTCCGTCTCGGATTTACGCGCTCCTCCGACAACCAGAGAGAGATAAATCACGCGGAATATATAAGATCGCATCTGCATCCTGGCGAACAATCAATATGTAAGATCGCACCCCAGTAAAAAACGGCCAACCTAATAGATTCTGAAAGACTTTGGATCTACGCCCCAGTTCTTCACCGAGCCGCCGCGCAGACAGCCGAAGAGAGAGAAATAGTTCGAAATCTCGGGAGATTTCGGGTCGTGCGGTCTCGCATCCAGCTCGAATTTCAGCCTCATTTATCTCTCCTGGGTCATCTGCGCGGCGGCTCAGGGAGCGCATATAGCCCCGTAGACAGGCACTGCCAACCTATGAATTCTGAAAAGTTTTGATTCTCCGCCCCGGATCTATGTGCTCTGCAGAGCAGCCGCGCAGACAACCAAAGAGAGATAAATCACGCGGAAAACCGCTCCGGAGGCAAGGGCCGCGCGACCAATAATCTCCGAGATTTTTGGTCGCGCCGTCCGCACCAAAAAATCTCGTCGGAGATTTTAGAGCCTCTAGCTTTTCCGAAGGGCTCTAAAATCTCCAAGATTCTAGAGCCCCTAGGGAGCCCGCAGGAGGCATTTTAAAGGTGAGCCGGTAAATCTAAGCCGCGCGCGAGCGAAATGATCACATGCGGCCGCGCCGTAATATTGATGTATGTTTTTTTGCCTCACGAATATAAGCGAACCCGTCATCTCGCGAAATCGCGGTGTCGACAAACCGCGACCCCTCCGCGACACCGCCGCATCTCCGCGACACTGCCACGCCGCGACAGCACCGCGCGACCTGCGTATCGCTACCGTCACCTACAACAGCGTCACCGCCGGGACCGCCACCTATAACGCCACGTACCACCGCCGCCACCAGCCGCCACCGCCAACGACCGCCACCGCCACCCAAGGGCACCGCCACGGATTCGAGCCTAGCTAGCAGAGTGCTTGTACGGAAGCCTTGGCGGCTTCGTGTATAGTCGGCGTGTCCCGATCCCCTTTTCCAAAATATTCGGATATTTTGAGGGTCGCTGTTTTCCCGGGCCGCTTTTCCAAAATATCCCAGATATTTCGAGGATCGTGGCATACGAAATATCCCAAATATTCTGGAAGAACGGTCTCCAAGATATCCGGGATATTTTGGCAAAGTGGTCTCGGAGCCGTTTTTCCAAATATCCCGGATTTTTTGGAAGATCCGTCCCGACTAAATATGAAGCCGCCAAGTCTTCCTTCCGTATAAGCAATCTGCTAGCTAGGCTCAAATCCGCCAAATATCCGAGATTTTTTGGAAAATCCATCCGAGAAAACGCGCGAGACGGAAATTGCAGAAAATATATAGAGATTTATAGGATAGATCATAATTTATATTCTGTCAGTCAAATAAGATCAAATCATCTATATTTCTTCGGAGGAAATTTCAATCATTTGATCTCTAAATTTAAATATACTTTTAAAAAAATCATATATAATTCTATTAATTTGGAATACATATGTAGAAATCTACTTTCGATTTTTTTGATATTTTTCTATATATATATTCTATCTAGGTTTTAATTAGAATATACAATTTATTATGAATTTATTGATTTAATTTAATATCTCCTTATTGAGAAATTGAAAGAATATCTTAGATATAGCCTATATAGATCTACGATAGATAGAGTGATATATGAATTCGAAGAAGAAGGAGAGGAAATTTCTAGAGATTTCCGTTGCTTGCTATTACGTCCCCCTTCGGCATCTCAGGGACGTTCTATAAATATCATCATCTCCTTCCATTCCGTGAAGGATTCCAGCGGAGAATTAGAATAATATAATCAAATCCAAAAGAAAGGGAAAGAGAACCCGCCCATTGAACCGAAAAGATGCGACAATACGACCCGGCCAAGAAAGAGAGAGAGAGATAGGGACCGAGTCAACAACAGATACCAATAGAGACAGGCAAAGGCAAAGAGCGACGACTAAAGAACAGGAGCTCTAGAAAAGGCTACTCAATCATACGTATTTATATCCAGAGCGCTGCCGTCCAACATAGAAAGGACAAAAAAAGGGCAGGCGAATAGAATAGGAATCGGCAAGAGCCGCATCATTTGATGCAGATGTCCAGCAGCGGCGGCCAGCACGGCGGCAGGATGCGCGAAACGCGAAGGGGTCGGCGGAAGATAGCCGGATATAGAAGCACAAATGCCAGGAAATATAAATAAAAGAGCCGACGAACCAATATATAGAAATTATCAATAACAACCGCCAAAGACGGGCAGAAAAAATTGGCCTGCACACGTCTACGCTCGCCCAATAAGGCTAATTAACGTAGAAAGAAGCCGGCAAGAGCCGAAACGCCGAGAGCAAGCTCCAACACAACGGCAGCCAAAAAAAGAATACAATAGAATTTTCCTATGAATATCAAAAATGAAGCTCGGAATGTAGATTCATAGCCCGCGCAAGAACGCCTCAAATCCAGAATATCATTATATCAAAAACGCCATCAAAAAAATAATAGAATACGATTCAGACGAAATCAATAATAAATGAGCGTCCCAGAATAATAGAGCCAAGCGTGACAGAAACCAGATCAAGAATGCCAGAAATAGATACAGCCACTAGCACGCAAATCCTCATTAATGAGAGAATAAGAATAGAAGAGAAGAGATATTAAAACGAACCTCAGAGAAGAGAGAATATTTAAAATTATATAAAAGAAATGATAAATTGAATAATATAAGAAAATGATCGATTCGAAAATAATTTCATCTATATTTCAATGATCTAAAATTTTCTTGAAAATTATATTAAGAAAGATATAAATGATAGATATATATATATCATATCAAGAAGTATCATATGAAATGAAATGAGATAATATCATCTAATACGATATATATGATATGAAGATAGAAATAGATCATATATGAAAATTTTAATATGGCCAATTAAATATCAAGTATGCTATTTCAAGAATATAAAGAATATTGAAATATAATCCTATCTAATATTAATATTTCCAAAATCTCATCTGCCAGAAAGGGGGCAAATCCTTGTCGTCGATTCCGAAAAAATATTCCAAATATTGAGAATATATTTGAAAGATATTCGGATTTATAGAGGAATCCGGCGAGAAATATTCGAATCATTTCAGAAATTTCGTGGTCGAAGATTCAAGCCCCAGACCTCCAGCGCTCAAGATGCAAATCAAGGCAGAATATTTTGAAGCACCAAGACCTAGCCAATTCGGCGGTCGTGACAATTCATGTTTCAACTCTGCCGGAATCTTGAGCGCCTGGAACATGCAACTATTATGCTACTCGAACCATTGGCCTCGGTTTTGGCCTTCTTCGGCAAAATTGTTGATGACGGCGTCAAGTCGGTTTTGAGTATAATGCTGTGGGGGCCAATGAGGCTGGAACGGCATTCTGATTTCCGGGGTTTAACCCTGTCCAGCGTAGGTATAGGTTATTTGCTGAAAGGGCCCATGCTGGCTACCTCAAAGCCCTGCCCCAACCCTATATACCCTACACCCGTACCCCTTTTGCAGCAAGCTTGCAATTCTCCACGCCCCCCTAAACCTTAAACCCTCTCTCTCTCTCCCTCTCACCGTCTTCCTCTATCAAACTTGACACACTACAAGTCTTCAGCCCTCGCGCCCTGTAAGCCATGAGCCGACTGCAGCCATTTTTCCTGGACGAGGCTCTCGTGTGCAACTCCTGCATGCTTGCACACGCTGTGTCCTGCTTCTCCCACAGCCCAATCGCAAAGGGTGCAAGGCATATATTCCCCCGTAAGTAGATAGAATATGGCTCCTAACTAGCCCCCAGAAAACCCAACGCTCTAAAGCCGAAACCTTAGCACTTACAGCTTACAGCAGCAGGGACTTCGGTATGTCATACCCTCAACCCTAAACCCCTTACTGTGTTAACCCGAATATATACCCTGGTATGATGTAGCAGTTTCCATTTGCTTTTTTTCCATTATCCCTATATACTATATTCCCCGGTTCCCTACTAAGAGTATTAGGGTTGGGGGGCTAAGCCCCTAAACGAGGGACATCCTGATGGCTGACCTGCCTCGGTCATGGTTTTTAGGGTTTAGGTTTTCTACATCGGCCTCTGTTTTTTCACAGAAATGGCTGGCTCACCTCAAAATTATAGGCTTTTGGAGGGTGCCCAGTAAGTAAAGCACGGCAGATCGCATTCTGCAGGAGGGAAGGTGTTCTAGCTTTGGAAGCTTGCATAAATTACTGTTCCGCTAGCATTTCGCGCGTAGACGTCGTTCCTAGCTTTGGAATTTACCATACGCTACGCTGCTGTTCCCAAAATGTGTGAAACTCAGATATAAAGGGCTCCGTATTCTGGTTGACTTCGGAAATCCTTAAACCTCAATTGTTTCGGGCTTCACCCTGTATGCGCTTGCGGAGCATCCCTGAATCCTAAACCGTTTGACTCTACGGCAAACCGATCAGTCAAAAAACATTTGGCGCAAGCTGCCTCTCGAGGTTTGGGGCTTAGGGTGGTTTAGGGCTTCAACCTTTGTTTGCACGAACTTTTGCAAACAAGACGGGCTTTTGGAGCAGAAGCCCATCTCTGACCTTTTGGATGCACCTTCGATCTCTCTGGAGGCAAAATCGCTGTTTCTGTATGTTGCTAAGAAATCCGTTGACCTTTTCAGCTGATCCGGACCTTCTGCAAGCAACTTTAGACTTGTTTGGCGACAGGGGGTGGCATTTTGCAGTTCATTTTGCTGACTGTCCTTTAATCGGATTCTTTTTGGAACGGAAGATCAGATGGGAGTCAGAACTGCGCTGTTTGGGGGAATTTCTACTTTTGGAACCAGATTTTAGGTTTTCAGCCTTTTCGGACCCCGCGTTGGGCCTATGTGCTGAACGTTTCTCCTAAGTCCCAAACCCCAAACCCCCAACCCTAAACCCAAAGCCCCCAAACTGCGGATCTGCTTGGGTTGCAGGCAAGGGAGACACAGGAAAACGGTGGCGGAGCCCGTCATCTTTGTGCGGGCTTCAACTGAAGCCAGCTTCTTGGCGGTTTGGGGGTGTGGGGTGTTTGGGTTATGATCTGGCGGTTTGGGCGCGTGGCGTTAGACGGTTTAGGGTTATGGTATGGCAGTTTTGGGGGTGTGGGGCTCAGGGTTAAGAGGCTGGGGCATAGAAGTTTAATGTTTACAGCTTTAGGATTTCCACCTGCATCACACAGCAGCCACGTTTAGGGCTTATAGCACATGGGTTTGGGAGGTTAAAGGGCTGACTCAGGCTCACCAACCTCTCGGGCAAAGGATTCATGTGATCAGAGCGTTTAGGGTTTGGGGCTTAGAGCCTTCAAACAATTCGTGTGGTCAAGGCAGGACTCCAAGGTCCCAGCCATGAGCTTCATAATCTGGGTTGCTGTTAAGGAACTTAAATTGAGTTGCCACAATGGGTATATATAGTAAATAATAGGGTTTCCCCAGTATAGTAACTTGATTTAAGTTCCTTAACAGCAACCCAGTAATGCATATTAAGAAGCTGCTCGCCAAGTCCTTCAGTAAAAGCTAGCACGGCACGTCATCCGCACATCTTCGCTGGCTTGCACGCCAACGCCTTGGAGAACATAAATCAAACCCATCACGAAAGACTTCTGTCTGTCCAAGCAATCTGGCAGACAACGGAGAGCCATGGCCCCAGTGGCCCTCTCCAACCTGTGTTTGACATAACCATCTTTGTATACAGCGCGTATGCAAGGGATCCCACATTAAGGGCCCAGGCTGGGGTCCATGGTTACCCGTCGAAGTCCAGCATGCAAGCTCTGTGCTGTCTATGCGCTTTTGATGTGAGGTCATATAACCTCCTTGAATACACCCAGAGAGGGTTGGGCCTCTAGAGGCCTTGGGAGATATAAAACGGAGTTGGAGACGGACGGGGAAGGTTCACAAGGAGGAATTTCGAGAAACTCTTACTGACAGAGGGGTTTCCAGACTTCAGGGTCAGGGGCAAAGGGTTCAGGGGGCCTGCTGTTACCCGAACGAACCCCAAAAGCATGTACAATAATTGCCTTTTAGGCTACTTTTAGGGGATTTGGGCTATTATTTATCCTACGTTTTGGGGTTCAGGTACGGGTTGATGTTTTGGAGTGCAGGGTTTTGGCTTCAGGCGTTCAAGGCGTAGGCTTCAGGATTTTGGGGCGCAGGGTGGTTTAGGGCTGATGCTTCAGGCTTCAGGGCTCACGGGCTTCAGGACTTTTAGGCGGCCAAGGGCCTAGGGATTCAGATTTCGCAAGCTGGTTAGAGGTAAGGGCTCTAGTCATATGATACAGATCACGTAGTTTAGGGTTTAGGGTTCACTTGGTCTCTGGTCTTCAAAGACTTTTGTGACCTGCTTTTCCTCCGGTCTAAAGTTTAGATGGCGTAGGCAAGACGTCTAATGATTTGTGGGACTGGTAAGCCACACAAGCACCAAGCCGCCTAATGTATGCTGAAGATGAAAACAGGTTCCAACAATGATGGGCCCAGGGACCACAAGTTGAATGTCAGTACACTGTACGCTATATATCAAGAGTATCAGAAACACGCTTTAGGGTCTTAGAGTTGGAGTTTAGTGTGTAGGGTGTAAACATGTGACAGAAATAACAAGGGCTGGCGCAAGGACGCTGTACAAAGAGCGCACTTCATCGAGGGACTGTCTCCAGTATCTAGGTTCCAGGCAATGGGAGCGTGCAAGTCCTAATTTGGGCCGTTGTTAAGGAACTTAAGCTAAGTGACCCTACTATTTAACTTATACCCCTTTTGTGGTAACTTATTTCAAGCCATAAGTCTAAACTCTGAACTCCAAAATTTCAGGCTCCTCAACAGCAACCCAAACCTTGTGGGATTGGAGTTTAAATGAGGTGCTTAGGCTCTAGGGCGCAGACGCCGGGAACCCAATAAGGGTGTAGGGTTTAGGGTTGATACTGCCCAGGTTTCATCAGGCAACACTTGAATACCTCAGCAAATTATGCCGTCTAAGTTCACAATCTAGGACCCCTCCGTGCCATGATTGCAGAAGGGACTGCACCACAGCCAAAGCGCTTTCAACATGTATTCGTGTATATTTGTATATCTATGCTTACACATTTGTATGTAATCTTGGTCATGGAGCGGGATCCTAAAGGAGGGTTTCGCACTTGGGTTTCGGACTGAGAGTTTTGGGAAGTAGGCCGCCCAAGGTAAGCAGTTCAGACCAGTTACCGCTTTCGGCCTTGTAATGCTGGAGCAGATGGTGTGTTCTCAAAATTATGGGCCCCTTTTGGTCACCGATTATATTACGGCACCTAATACTTAGGGCTTCCAAAAGGGGACTCTAATTTTGGGAACGACTCAGATAGGACTGACTTGCACTGGCCCCCCTTCAGTCATGAGATTGCTGACTGCAAGAAAACCTGTGGGAATGTGTCCCGAAATTGACCGCATCAGACTTCTACTACTTGGAGGTCCATGGTACTTATAACCTACTTAGTAACTGTAGCTATAACCCAATTATATCTAGGGTAACTGTAGTTATGGGTACCATGGACCTCCAAGTAGGGACCATGAGTAAACGACTTATTGTTTTGGAAGAGCATCTCCAGGATCCCATAGCACGCCACCTGCAGCTTCTACAAGACCCTAAACTCATCCAGAAGTCCAGGAATCCGTAATTAGCGGCATATAAGGCCCATGTAGGGGCAAGGGGGCTACATATGGCTACATGAGCTCGACATGGCTTAGAGGTTGAGGTTTGGTATAGGCCTCTTTAAAGGGAACCCACCTGATAACTACCCACCTGGCGGTTCCCTTGAAAAGCAACTCAGCAAGGAAATATCCTATAAATGGCAATACGAAAGGCGTCCTTATGCTGGTACGTTATGGAGGGCGTCTCTCGAGATAACGGCACGCATGGTGGCCAAAGCAGTATCTGGAAATTGCGGGTTCCTTTGAAGGATTATGTGCACATTTTCTGGAAGCTCCTATACTGAATCTTTCTCAAGATTACCCCTAAAGGAGAAGCCTCACTGGTGACCCCATAATCCTCACACAACCCTTTGATATGCCAACGGCCCCCCACCCCTTTGGAATCAACAACAATATAAGATCGGAAATGCAGGTTCATCTCTTCATGGAATTAAACACCCCCATCCCTAACATTGAATCTGCCCCCCTTATGCAAGGTCTCTTATTGGAATAATTGATCTCAAGGGCGGGGGGTGTTTAACATCATTATGAAAATAGTAATACTATTACTATCATTAGTGTTTCTATTACTACTGGTGGTTACTGTTGTCTTAAAGCCTTCACACTATCATTGTTTCCACTCTTACAAAATCCGACCATCGAGACACATCCCGTTGCTCAGCCCACCGGTGTTCTGCACATGGGACAAGTGCCATGCTCTCGAAGCCACGGGTTCAGGCAGCGCGTGTGGAACGAGTGCGCGCAGGGCAGCGTGAGCCTGACCGACTGTGAGTTCAAAGATACTTACCCCTGTACACTAACTCCCCCATGGTTTTGGAGATTCCTGGGCTCTTTAGCTCCCCTTCTTATATTGATATAGACTATCCCTAGCTCCTTAGCTCCCCCCAAAAGTATGGGTAGCTAAGCGTAAGAAGTGTATCCTGACCAATGCCATTTTGAGGTCTATCAAGGGTCGCCCTAAAGCCTAAACCCTATACCCTGTTTGCGGCATCCTGGACCTTATAGTATACACCCAAAACCCCAATTCTTACATCCTTTGTAAGGAATTCCCATGGGTCTGGCGTTGATTTCTCTTGCGACTCATTGTTCCACCTGGCCTTCGTTTAGGGGGCTTAGGGTCTTTTTTTCTGGAGGCCACTTGGTACACAGTGTGGGCTTTTTGGGGCTTACTTGGCGCTGAATTTAATGGTCATGCTAGAGCTGGGGCTAGGAGAATGCGGAGCCGCCATCATAAGCAAGCTTCAATTCCGTAAGGCGCTGCAGCCCAAAAAAGCACATACACACACACTCTCTCTCTCTCTCTCTCTCTTGCGCTTCCCAGGAACTACAGGACACCTTCAATGCAAAGGATCCCCTGCAGAAGACACTTTTTGGCACACTTGCCGGGCAGTCACGCTTGAATCCTCCTTTCAGCAACCTTCAAGAGCTGCCGTGTAGTTTCGGGCCCTACTTTTTTCAGTTTAAAATTGTGGGGAGTATATGCACATCAAAGGTGAGAATCATTCAACAATTTGTTCACGCCTACCCTGAAAACTTGAGAAAGTAGCAGGGCAATTCTTGCCTGTAGACTCTAGAGTGTGTAGGGATTAGGGATTAGAGGTCATGTGGAAGTCCGAATAATTTCCTACGTGGGGATTCAAGCTTCCTTATATAATAGGGTAGCGCATGCCTCAAATGGACCCCAACTTAATTTTGGCAATTTAATTGTGTAGGTCCCTGAAGTATGTACATCAGATCTCATCCTGCAGCACTGGCATGTTGAGAAGATCTGCAGCGCATGTCATGACATCCAATGCAGCTGTCATGTCACTTGCATACTCTTGGCCGGCTAGTGTCAAATGGCGCCAGCAAGTTTGTTGCAACAGCCGGATTTGCGTCTGAAACCACGAACAGCCTTCTTGCCGACCGAGTTTTCTCACTCTCTCGGCATGTTTTCCTCGGTGGTACTTTACAGGCCCTCCAAATTATTTCGGAATAGGTTCCTGTATACCAGAACAAGGGAAATCGCATACAAGAATCTCCTACAAACTGTAACTAGGGGTTTCTTGTTTGGAGCTCCCGGTAGTAAGGACAATCACAAATTGTGATCAATATTGGCCCCCCCTATTCCCAGAGCGCCACCTAGATGCGCAACTCCTCTGAAGCTTGTTTCAGCTGCTCCAGGCGTCTCAACGGATCAGCCAGGATCTCTGTCAACTGGTCTGCCTCGTCGCCTAGATCGCTGCAGTCCCTACATCCCTGCCTCAATGTTCGGGACTTGCAGGACTGGCAGGGCGACGCTGCTGGAGCAGCGGAGAAGAAGTAGATGCGAGCAAACAGCTTGCTGAATGTCACGCGCTGCTTCTGTCCTTCGTCCAGCGTGTCAGGAATTTCAGCATGCAGGGCCTTCTGCACACCGATGACCTCCTGCAGGCTGTCAGCGCAATAAGACTGATAGCGACGCAGGTTGAAATATTGAAACCACCATTCGGCATCCCAGTTTTTGTTCTTCAGGCTCTGAAGGAATCCTCCAAACAACACAACAAGCTCTCGGTGCACCCGATGTAATGCTTCTTCTCTGCTCTCCCCCTTGCAGAGCATGAGGTCAATCATGTTGCAATCCAGAACCATCTGCCTAAAAAGGCATGCTGACTCAAGCCTCTCATCCAGGAGAACATCATCAAACCTGCTAAGCATGTGCAGAAACTCAATGTGCTGGAGTAGCTGGTAGCAGCAGTGGTACCAGTACCACTTAACCTCCTCTGAGATTTGTTGGTGCCCGCTTGCTACCGATTCTTCGCTCGCTCTCCATACGCTCATCTGGAGGCGACATGCGAGGGACAGCATGAACACCGCCTGGTGGTAGTGGCTATTGAGATCAACGCGCCGAGTCTGTCTTCGCGTTGACAATGTTGAGGGGAACTTCTCTAACATTGTCAACCTCAGAAGGAAAATTCTGGCTGCTTTGCCAAGCCAGCAAACCCTCGAAGCTTTTTGGCTGCCGCAACGCCCTGAGTGGCCCCTCCAAGAAAATCTGCCCAACTTCTCTGATGGCTACATGTCTGAAATGCGGGCTGCTGCGAAAGAGGAATCCAACAAAGTGCATCCAAAAAAAATAGTAGAAGCTGGGGGTATACTAGCCCAGAATTCAACAAGGTCAATGCGAGGAAAACATTACAGAAAATGGAAAATGAACTGGGAGCTGGGATAATTTTGAACCTCTTCCCTGAGAGTGATAACTAAGCACTCGGCCCTTGCAAGAAACCGCTCTCAGGCTTTGGCTGAGCATGGAGGTTAAGGCTTTAGGGTTTAAGGTCTTCCCTTACATTTAAAGACCAATCTTACACTTTGTCGCAGCTTTCCATGGTCAGTCGGAAAACCGTTTAGGGTTTATAGTCCCTATACTTAAATCCTAAACCCTAAATAGTAGTTTCCATTTTCTTTTCCATTATCTTTTTACATAACCCAATTATGTACCCCATATTCTATCTACTTAAGGGGACTATAAGGTTTAGGGGGTAGGCTCAAGGATGCGTCTGGGGAATCGTATGGGTAAGCACGGAGCCCTTACCTTCTACAAGGGACGTTACACATGACCGGGCTTCACCGAACACGCTGCAATACATGCAGAATATTTCCATTCCATTTTGGATTTTGGTGTTTATTTGATGCCCCGTTCGCCCCATGTATGGTCCTGCGCTCTGCGTTCCCAGCCCCCCCTCCATGGCATGCCCCCCACCCCCCCATGACATGCTTCAAAAGTGCCAACAGGCACAGGGATGAGCCCCCTCAGGATCGCTATCCTTGTAACTGTCGTTGTTTTTGGTGCCTCAAAGCCTCCATCCTCGTAACTGTCGTCACTTTTGGCCCCTCATGCTTTCGTCGCGCTTCAAAAGTACCAACAGGGATCGGGTGGTCCTCATTGCTATCCTGAGATCTGTCGCCACTTTTTGCCCCTTATG
>CAJNIZ010010792.1:0-11729 GCA_905231905.1 Symbiodinium pilosum | reverse complement strand
CCCCCTTTCGTAGATAGAATATGGCTTTGGGTATATAAAAGAAGAAGATCCGCATAGATCCCATATCCTATATATTCAAGGGCTACTATATGTGTAAGCCCTTGGCCACAGACCCTGAAATCTGTACACCTTCAAGCTCAAACCCTACAATCAAAAATACGACATGCTAAGCCCCGGGTGTTGAACTGTAAACCATGAACCCTTAACCCTGAAGACTAAACCCTATACTCTGTATCCTAAGCCCTCAACCCTTAACACTACGTATGCTTAAACTCTCGCAACATCAACCCTACAGCCTATACCCCCTCAACCTTAAACTTAAGTTCTAAACACCAAATACTAGACCCTAAATCCTGAATTCTAAGCCCACAACCCTACAACCCTCTGAATCCAACACCCTTCACCCTTAACCCTACCTAGGAATTATCTTGGGCAACTAGGCTTTCCAGGTCAGCCTAAGATACCCTAAAGCCTAAAGCCTCAACCCGAAATAGTAGTTTCCATTTTCTTTTCCATTATCCCAATATAAACCCCAATATAAGCCTTGCTTGGTGCCAGGCAGGCTGACACAGACTCTGACGGGGGTGGTGCTCGCTCTCCTTTTGATCTTACTCTTTTATTTAGGGTTTAGGGTTTATTCAGGGCTTTGGGGTTGGTTTAGGTTATATGGGGTTTAGGCTTGAGGGATTAGGGTTGGGGGTTTGGGGTTAATTCAGGTTGTATGGGGTTTCGGGTTTAGGGTTGAGGCTCAGGGTCCAGGGATTGGGGTTTAGGCATTAATCGTTTTGCCGGGCCTTGGGGTTTGAGGGTTTAGGGTTTAGGGACCAGGGCTTAAAGTCTAGCGTTCAG
Organism: Symbiodinium pilosum; assembly: GCA_905231905.1. Classification (NCBI taxonomy): domain Eukaryota; class Dinophyceae; order Suessiales; family Symbiodiniaceae; genus Symbiodinium; species Symbiodinium pilosum. Next base: position 10,880 of record CAJNIZ010010792.1, on the reverse strand, counting down.
GGCTGAGGGGAGTGTAGGGAGTGTAGGATTAAGGGTCTAGCGGGGTAACCCTAAACACTATATAGCACTTGTAGAAACCTGGATGCTCCCCACACAATTCTCAAACCCTACATCGCCCTGATATAACTAACCGCTACACAGCCCTAACAAAGCAAAGCAGAAGCTGCCCCGCTGCTCTCAAACGATACGTTCTCACGAAATGATCCCGATCGTTTTCCTGGAACCCTGTTAAAGGGTTTAGGGTGTTTAGGGTGAACGGTTTTGGGTTAGGGTCTAGGGTTTGCTGCGTAAAGGTTGAGGGTTTAGGGTTTACGATTCTTAGAGGGTTCTTATAAAACAGAATGAAAAACTCCATTCAGAGAGCTTCTAGGGAGGGCGTGCTTGATGACTTTAAAACCCTCGCCTGGATCCGAATCCCTAAGGGTCCAAATTTAGGGTTTAGAGTTTAGGGTCTAAATAGCCGAATGTGTGTAGTTGTTGGCTTCAGGGCCCAACGCAAGCACTGCTGATAGGCAATAGAAAAGCACCAGGGAATCTAAACAAAAACGGAACCCTGACTTGAACGCCAGAGCCGGTTTAGGGTTACATTGGGGTTACATTGGGGTTAGATTGGGGTTATATTGGGGTTATATAGGGTTTAGGGTTTAGGGTTTACGACAATCTTGACCTCAAGGCCAAACAACCCACACTCTGCATCGAACCCTTAGCCCTGAACCCTCCAAACAAAATTCCGTCAACCCATCAACCCTAAACTCATGCGGGTCTACGCCCAGATAGGAAAGCGTAATCAGCCCTAAGCCTAAGGGTCCAAGGACCCAAATAACAGGCCTCAGGGTCGAAATACTATACTAGTAATGGTGTTTGGGCCCTGAAGCCCTATTATTTGGGCCCCATATACCCCTCCTATTACTTGGGTCCTTGGACCATTAGGGCAGCCCTAACCCCTAAACGCAAAGCTCAATTATGACAAGACTCGCGTATGGCCGCGGGCAGCACGCGTGAAGGCATGCTTTGGTTCGCCTCTGTGAATTAACTGCCTCGAAAATTCTAATGAGTACTGTGTCATGGGTTGACGATTCTGCAATCGCCTTCGATGCTCGCAGAAGGAAGATTTTGTAGTTTCTTCAAAATGCACCACAGTCATAGTGTTGATGAACAAAACCCTGCAGGGCCCTATACATACCTGAACCCTGGCAAATATGATTGGATAGTATGCTTCGGGCAACTTAGGGTCATGCAGGATTTCGTCCATCAACCGTAGGGTTTGGGGATGAGGTGTCAGGGCGTAGAAACTTGGGTCAAAGGCTTCAGATGCAGTTTTACTGGGTTGCTGTGGAAGAACCGAAAATAAGCTACCATAATGGGATATAGTGATTTCGTAATATGGTTCCCCCCTTCTAGTAACTTAAGTTCCTGAAAAGCAACCCAATTTAGGATTGCGGGCTTTGAAAACACGAAACTTTTAACTCTGAACTCAACCCTATTACGGGCTTCGGGTTGAAGGACGTCAGGACTCAGAGTCTAGGACTGAGGGGCAAGTATAAAGGGCGTGAGGCCTACATGTACTCTCAACAGTAGGTGAAATAGTTATCAGAAAACACCGAAAATATATCAACAGGGCCTTATTCCCTAAACCCTAAACCCTAAACCGCGTCCTAAACCTTGGCTCCCCAAGAACTGCCCAAATGCAATGCCCCTGTACAAGCCCTACGATCCATACAGCAGTCCCCCGAAAACCCTGAACCCCAATAACCTGTATATAATTCCTTGAAAACAAGAAACTTTTACGCCAGGGGAGTCTGCTAAACAATGTCTACTCTAAACCCTAAACCCTGAAATAGTACCTGCTTTGGGCTATCTGGACGGCAAGGACGCTTCCCCGAACCCTAAACCCTAAACCCTACACCCCAAACCCCAAACCCTAAACCCCTGGACCCTAGACCCTAAACCCCTAAAGCCTAAACCGCCGACTATTCCCACGGAGCCTCGTAAGTCGTAAGCCACCTGGCCAGCGGAGACGAGATGAGCGGCGACAGTCGCTGAAGGGAGCCTTGTGAAGCTTCAAAGATTGGGACTGAGAGATTAGGGATTAGGGTTGAGGCTTAAGGGATAGGGTTTCATTTAGGATTGGGGTTTGGGGATTAATTAGGGTTTAAGGATTAGGGTTTAGGGATCAAGGTTTGGCGACTAGGGTTTTGCGGCCTTAGCGTCGAGGGCTCAGGGCTTAGGACCGGCGAAGTATGTATATAGAATGATGCCATGCTCGACCATTTTGGGCGGGGATTTTAGATGTTATCCTAGCTTCTTTTGAGATTTGTGGGTAGGTACTTGGACAGTCGGCACCATTTAGGAGGTTCACGACCCTAAGCCCTAAACATTGGGGATTAGGGTCACGGGCTCACGGGGGCTGTCAGTATACGTACTAAGTCCCCGACCCTGAAGATATGCTCAACGGTCGAAGATTTTCGGAAAGGGGTTTAAGGTTTGGGGCTTAGGGCTTGAGGCTTAAGGTTTAGGGCTTAAGGTTTAAAGATGTTTAAAGGGTTTACTGGGATTAGGGTTCGGACAACTTGAGGGCAGGAATAAAATTCTGGGGCTCAGCTTTGGGCTCAGCTGTAGAACAGTATTAGTCGAAGTCATCCAAAGATCCTTCGTCATTTGGCCAAGTCTGGCATCACGCCGAATTGGGGGGAAGAGGTAGCTATCTGGGTCTGTTGGACATGAGATGTCCACGCGTTTTGGCATGTAACCAACCCACGGCTGCCACACTTCCGGGTACGTGTGACGGTGATGCCTTTGTCAGCCTTCCAGGTGCCCAGAGCATCCCAGAGAGCCTCCATGACGAGCATCCAATAATGGAAAAGAAAATGGAAACTACTATAGTATATTGGGGATATATTAGGATAATGGAAAAGAAAATGGAAACTACATAATAATATGGTTATATACAGTCAAAGTCCCCTGGCGCACAGCCTGGATTCCGAGAGCTTCGACAGCAGCGATCGACCTTTTGTTGGCCATGCCTCCCCAGATCGAGGGAAAAGTCTCGAAGGTCTTAAGCTGAAGCGTTGTGACAAGGATTCAGAGGGAATCAGCATTCAGGATATCGCCTGTTCAGCTTGGAAATTGCAGCCTTTGTTTCATAGTCCTTCCAAGGATCGGTACAACCTTTGGGACTCGATTCGATTGAGCTCAGAGTACCAGGCGGTAGCATTAGGGGAAGTTGAGTACACAATTAGGTAGCCCACAAACGCATAGGGTCTTAGGGTCTAGTTACGTTGGACAAGGCAATCGTCGGGCAGCTAACTCCCTAAATCCTGAACCCCTAAACCCTGAACCTCTACACCCTGACCCCCTAAACGCTGAACCTCTATATCATAAACCCCTAAACCCTAAATAGGCGAGGCTTACACTCCTAAACTCTGTACAAACCTCGCAACCCCTGTCTTGCTTCACCCCCCAAACCCGAAGAATTGGATTGATGTTGAGGAACTCAAATTAAGCTATAAAATCCTGCAATGCTGGAGAATCGAATGGAAAGGAACAAGGAGCACGGAAACTGAAATGGAAAATGGGGTGCTATGGTGATTTAAGGAACTTAAACTAAGTTACAATAATATGGGCATATAGGGTGTTAGGGCATATAATGTTTAGGGTTCAGGATTTCAGCTTTCGAGCTTCAGTTGCCATAATCTGGTTATATAGTAACCCCTTATACTTGAAACTTAACTTAAATTCCTTAACAGCAGCCCAGAGAAGCATGAAAGATGCCGCATCTGGCGAGAGGCCATGCGAATCCGTATCCCAAGCCACGCCGGCCGGCCCTGCACTACGTGACGATGTCAATGTTTCTTACGTGTGTAATGGACATCTATGGTAGTTGCCCTAAATAGGGGGACCCGCCTGGCGTGAAAATTCGCAGGGCTTTAGGGCTTTGAGGGTTGTGGTTTGGTTTTTAGGCTTTTGGTGGTTTAGGGTTTTCCTTTTTTAGTTTTGAAGGGTTTAGGGTTTGGGGTTCTAGGGGTTTAGGGTTTAAAGTGCAGGCAATGGATTTGAAGAATGACCGTATTGAAAAAGGAAAAAGGAATCTACCAAGGAATAATATGCGTTAAGCAATGTTGGAAAATCCGCTGAGGAAGGGCCTTGGGTTTATGCCTTATGGCTTGGGCTTCAGCAGTTGGTGCTTGGGGGCGCTAGGCTCAGCGTTTGGGGTTTACTGCAACCCCCTTAGACCCATCATGTCTGCATGATGCTTAATAGTTCCTGGGTCGTAGTACGAACAAAGAGATTGCTAGTCATGCCTTCTACCACCCCCCCTGTACTGGCTTCCCTCTTATTGGCCTTAATCATCCCTAACTATCCCTAAATAACCTAAAGTAAGGGAGAACCTAGGGCGCTGGTACCAAGGGGATAAGGTTTAGGGCTTAATTTCCCCAGGGATCTCTAGCATCTGCAGTATACAAAGTAGGGCTTTCATAGCAGGGATACGCAACATGTTTTGGGCTAGCATCCCGCAGGTGCGCACTTTCTCATTTAATTTCATACTAATATCTAACACCTCCCCTCCCTGGTACTTACTATCCCCCATGAGAGATCTTACATTTTGTGGCACCCTAAACCCTCAATAACCCAACCCCGGATGATGTAGTAGCTTCCGTTTTGTTCCATTCGCATAGGTGGTCGTTTCCTTATAGTAGAGGGAGCTCAAGACAAACCTCTAAGTACTATGATCCTTACTTTGGGACCACCCAAATAGTACACCCAAATACGGGAAACCCCAATCTGCATGCTCTAATACTAATATCTGTAGGGTTTAGGGGATTAAGGTCATTAGTATTACTATGATTATTCCTACTCTTGGTATTGTTAGCATTAGTATTGTTCATACTATTTTGTCTCTTAAAAAAATAGTGTATTACCCCTTCATGTGGCTGAAGGGATTAGAAGTCATTGGTTTCTCAACTCCTCAACGCCTGAAAATGTGAACGCTGGCTGCATATACTTCGTCTCTTCGAGGACAGTCCAGAGGTATACGGTATAGGGCTTGTATAAGGTGCAGGGCATAGGGCGTAGGGTTTAGGATGAGGGTGACGTATTAAGTAGTTTTCTTATGTTGTGCCGAGTTCTGGCTACAAGGTGGCGTATAGAGGGGCTTTAAAGCCACAGCCCTAATAAACCCCAAACCCCTCCAAGCAATACCCCCTCCCACAATAGCAAAAACATCCACCACAGTAGAGTCCTAGACCCTCCAAGTCGACTTACATGCGGATCATATGCTCACAACCCCCAACCCCAAGCAGTCGTGAGCATATGACCTATAACATCGGGTACGTTGAGGGTGCAGACTTCTTCTCCCTTGAGGGATCGCCATTTCGAGTTTAAGGTTAAGGGTTTTGTATAGACTCGGTTACATGAGTTCATTCGAAAGACTATGCTCCATCTGGGAATCGGCAATAGGCCCCGCCACAATTTCAGCTTTGAAGCTCTAGTGGCAGGGTCAGGGAGACTTAGTCATTAGGTTGCATCATGCGGTCTCAATCAAGCTTTTGAATGCATAGAGGTTGCAAAATTGCACATATACTTCATCGCCAAGGTCGCATCAAGTAAATCGTTAACCGACAGACAGCCTTTCCAGTACTTGAGCTGTAGCCCTTGCAAGACAATGTGAGCTATAGTCTAAACTCCGTAAAAGGGGGTTATACAGGGCAGGGGGATACTTGCAGTCTGGACAATGGACCATGCGGTTTCTTGGGGGCACCCCCTAAACCTTCAACCGCCCTAAACCCAAAACCCTACACTTCTAAACCGTAAACCCTAAACCCCTAACCCCCAAACCCTAAAAACACGAAACCCCTAAATCCTAAACCCCTAACCCCTAAACCTGAAGTAGGGGACTTCGACCTGAGGCATGCTCTCTTGCCTTTCTGAGGTGTGGAGACGTATTCGCACCTGGCAGCCAGCAGAAGGGTCTTCATTGAAGGTTGAACCCATGGGCCCCTAGTGTGGGCCCTTAACCCTGGGATCCATATATACCTACTGTATAGCCTATATGTAACCTTTAGAGTGCCTAGAATCCCCCCTAGAAAGCCTAAGGGCCCATATTAGGGGCCCATACTTCAAACCTTAGATTTCAGGGTTCACTGGGTAGCATCTCGGAAGCGCACTACGGCTTGTACTTGGTTCATAGTCCCACTTAAGTAGATAGAATATGGCTTTTGGTAAGTTATAGGAAGATCCAAATATACCCCATATTCTATCTACTTGAGGGGGACTATATGCCAGACCAACAGCAAGGGCAACTAAACAACAACTTGAATGCGGAGATCCTTTTGAAACATGGCTTATGCTGTTCCCTTCCTAGAAAGCCTAGTTACCTATCATAATGCGTTTGGGGTTTAGGGTTAGTTACCCAAAATAATGGGTTACTGTACCCCACAATAGTAGGACTTTAGGGAAAGTAAACTATGATTATGGGCTACTGGCGTTCTAGGTACACCCTAACTGGTGAACCGCATCATTGGTCATATTGTATCCCCGAAAAGTCCTAAATTTTTCACTTACCCAAATCCAAACAAAAACTCTTACCCTATAAACCAACATGTAAACGCAGTTTGCAGAATGTTCCTATCCTCTCCATTGGATTCTCCATTCCTGGTGAATAAACCCTAAACCCTAAACAATAACCTACTTCACCTGGGCTTGCACGGTTGCCAGTCCTTCAGACACAACCGCGAATCAAACCAGTCAATCTTTGAGCTACAGTCTGAAAGGTTTAGGGCTTAGGGTTTACGCACTTAATAACCCCTATAGTAGTCACCCGCAAAACCCCCCCTTTGAAAGAGCTTAGACGAAAGCTCATAGGAGCGGTAGATCTGGCACTTGACTCGGTCTCTCCGTGTTTCAATAAGAACGGCAGGTTGCAGAAAACCTGCGGTTCTCAGCTTCGCGCCTCAAATTATATGTGGGGGTTCATGCTTTACCTTAGGGGGTGGAAGTGGTCCGTATATCTATAAAGAATAACATGGAAAACATGGCGTGTATCAAAGTGAGATTCACGAATATCACGCTTCTGGACGATATGCCACATGCACTTGCAAAACAATCGACCAGGCAGCAAACGTGTGCGGCTGACATCCTCTCACACCTACTTCCGCGCTTCCGGGCCCTCTATTCCCCCGGGGCTCACATATACAACCATTAGGGAATTGGGACCCATAATTCCTTCTATAGTATGGTCAATTGGGGCCAAATTCCCTAATAATTGTATACATGGACCCTCTGGGTTCGCCTGTAAACTGTAAACCATACCTAGAAAGACACCCACAACTCTAGTCTTCTTCGCACATATTTCCTACCACTGCGGGTTCACAAAGTTCAGTGCGTTGGTCAGCTAGGCTTTACAGGTACACCCTGAACCTTAAACTCACCAGTCTCTAAACCCTAAATCCTAAACCCTACGGTGCCGTAAAGCCTTAACCCTCAAAGCTGAAACTTAAACCCTGAACCCTAAACCCTAGATCCTAAACCCTAAACCCCAAATCCCTTAACCAGCCCTGAAGAACTTTGGCGCAGACCTCGCCATCATCAGGACAGGAAGCCTCCGGAGCGGTTCTCGCGATTTTTCTTTCAGGGTTGGCTTATCCCTAAGGGTCCAAGGATCCCAAATAATAGGGTTCCCTTTAAAGGGGTTATAGGAGGATATCTAGGGTTTAGGGTTAGGGTCCAAGGACCCAAATAATAGGGTTTTAGGGCCCAAATACAATTAATATTGTAGTATTTGGGCCCTAAAACCCTTTTGTTTGGGTCCTTGGATAAGGTATGGGTTCAGGGTTCAGGGGTTAGGGGTTTAGGGAGAGGTTTAGGGTTTGGGTCGAGAAGGCGGTCCCTGAACCCTAAACCCCGAGTGTACTTTCCACGTTTTCTGTAGCACTTTGGCTTACTAGCCCATCGATTTGGCTACACGGACTCCCTAATCTGCTAGAGCCACTCGGTTTAGAGTTTAACGTAAAAGTGGCCCCTTGCTGAGGGCAACTAATTCCGCTTTCCCATGTAGCCAATGCCTGGGCCCTAAACCCTGAGCCTAAGCTTCAAACCCTACCATCATCTTGGCCAACTGCCTGGAAAGCTAAGTTACCTAAAGGGGCTACTATACCAAAAGTGATAAACAGCAATCCAAATGTCAAATCTACTGGTTTGGGGTTTGGGTGTTCAAGGAAGGTGCCATCATTTCGGCAAACTAGGCGTTCAAGGCTGGCTCAAGCCTCATGTCAAAACTCTGAGGAGCATGGACCATGCAGGTAGTGAATTTCAGCTCACATGAATAACGTTCCTTGTGGTAGGTGAACCAGCCAAGAATAGATTGTCCTAAGCAATCTGACCCAAGAAAGGAGATGATCTTAATCAGCGATAAAGGCCATCATTTTACATACTTTGGGCGTCCAGGTAATATTGGAGACTGCAAAATCTCCATGCCGAAATATTGCGCGCATGAATGCCATCTCATGCAGCCATGGACTGTGTATCCCCTGGGAGCAGGTGTAAACCAGGACCCTCCTTGTACCCTTAAATTGGGGTATATGGTCCCTCATAGTGGCTACTTAGGCCCTAATAGAGTGTAGAAGGAGGGTCTGGGAAATTCTCAATGTTTTAAGCCTCATAAGCCATACAATAACCCCAGTTATCCCTGTTATGAAACTAACGGTGTGGTCCCGTTGACCCCCCAAATCCTAAACCATCAAACCTGAACCCTAGCTCCTAAGCCCTACGCCCTACATCCTGTGCTTACTTAGACTGCAACTTACTCCGACAGACTCGGCGCCATGCTGTAGTATACGACAAACGGATATATGCCCTTGTCTGGCTAGATATTACACAAAACATTAGTATTGTGTATTATGATACCTTTAAAGGGTTCTGAGCCATAGTCTCAGCTCCTAGTATCCCCTTTAATAAGCCGGCCATATATAACCCAACTTAAGGAGTGTAGACCCCATACCTCAATGCCTAAATCCCAATAAAAGCCCCTTGAGGAGTTTAGATGATAGCTCATGTGGGCTATAACCCGAGTTTCTTCCTGACTAGCGTTGATGGAAACTTTGCAGCAGTAGGGTTTAGGTGTTTAGGGTTTAGGGTCAATCCCTCACCCAGTCATGAGTAACAAAGGGACAATCGCAGCTATGTTAAGGCCCTGTTGACTCCACATGTAGAGCCTATTACGGTACAAGTAGTTGTCATTGACCTAGTACGCTACCATGCTTACGTACATAGGTACGCAGGTTTTTTTGCATCAGCAATATCCTTTCCAGGGTGGCTTCCCCACAAGACGCGAAAGGCCTAAACCCTGAACCCTAAAACCCGAAACCTTGAAACTCTAAACCGAAAGGTCTCCAGCAATTTCCAAAGAACGGCTAGGCCTGATGTGATTTGGCGATAGGGTTCATTAGGGTTCGATTTTGGGATTAGGAATTTGGGTTTAAGGATCCAAGTTTAGGGTTTAGGGGTTAAGGATTGGGGTTGAGGGTTTAGGGGTCAGGTCTATAGGGTTTGGTAATAAAAGGCTCTTGATAAAAGCAATCACAGTTATGCGGTCCATGTTGCAAGGCTTGGGGTAATCCCAATCTCCTTATAGCTAAACCCTAATCCCCTATGGCTAAACGTGAATCCTACATTCCCCACATCCTGAGACCAGCCCCACAACTCTCGAGCCAAATTCGAAACTCAACACATTAGAATTAGGTTCTAGGGTTCAGGGTTGAAGGTTTAGGGTTTAAGCCTTAGGGTTTAGGGTCTAGGGCTTAAGGATACTTAAGGTTTAGGGTAACATCATAAATTTCAGGCCTGGAACGCTCTATCCTAAACCTAAAATGGCCTTGAGGGCAGCCAGTAGGGACCTTTCGACCTCTGGCAGGACCTGTTGCAGCAAAAAAACTCAAGCATTCTGGCTTGGGCCTCTAAGATCCGAAAAGCCTAAACTCTAAATCAATTCGGGGTTCACGGCTTTATGCTTAGCATCCCAGGCGTCAGGTTTAAGAATTTAGGGCTCAGGGATTTAGGGCTTTTGGGTTTAAGGTAAACCCTAAACATTAAAAAGTATACTCATCCCCTCCTCCAAGTACTAATCCCCGCCACTGCCTTAATCTAGACCATCTAGGTCCCTTTAAAGGGGTTATGTGGGGGATATATTTGTATAATGGAACACAAAATGGAAACTACCATTTAGGGTTCAGGGCTAAAAGAGGTTTAGATGTTAGGAGTTGGGGATTAGGTTCTATGATCGTCGAGGCTCCAGGCCTAGGATTTGGGATGCCATTGGAGAGCCAGCGGGGTTTAGGGATTGTGCAAGTAGGTTGAGAATGGGGACAAATGGAGGTATGATGTGGCGCTTAGGGGTTATGACTTCTGTATAACTCTTGGTGCTTTAGTGACCCCAACGATGAAAAGACCCTATGATTGTCATATGACCCTAAACCCTAACACGTCTTGCTGTAGGAGTCTGGGTTGCCAACATCCCTTTCCATATAAACCCCTGAATAAGCAGCGTGCTCATAAGATTTAACATTTTGTCTGAACTGTGCAGGTTTCTGGGGTTTGAAAAATCTTCCTATTTCCTCTTATTGATCCCCCGTAATCCTCCTGTAAGCCAATCTTACAGTACCCATATTCTTTCGGCGCTACCCAGCCTCAGCCCTAAACTCCCTAAACCCCAGACTCTAGTAGTTTGGGGCTTTTGTTCAGCTTGTGGTGTTCTCGCATCAACCTCCTGCGTCAAGGACTGCACCGTCTGCTCAAGCAAGTCGAAAAGCCAAGAGCATGACCAGTTGCATTGATGACGGTGGTACTGCGGTAACGTCCACCATGCGGACCCTAAACCCTAAACCCAA
>CAJNIZ010010791.1:92363-103526 GCA_905231905.1 Symbiodinium pilosum | reverse complement strand
CTATAGGGCTTATAGGGATTATATATGGTTTATATAGGGATTATAGGGAATATACTGGGGAAACATAGGGATAATGGAAAAGAAAATGGAAACTATAGGGATTATATATGGTTTATGTAGGGATTATAGGGAATATGCTGGGGAATATAGGGATAATGGAAAAGAAAATGGAAACTACTATAATGTTGGGGTTATATATTAAATTGAGGCCAGCTGACCCTGGACACTTGAGAGTATTATATAGGGTTTGGGTTTAGGGTTTCGGGTCTAAACTCCGACAAGGGGGTTATATAAGGGATTATATAGGGGAGTATCATGAGGGATATTCAGAGGGATACTATGAGTTTAGACTACAGCTCACATGCTTGAATGCCAACATAAGCTGACTGAAGGTCCACATTCAGACTTCTCCATCTCACCCATGATGATGAACATCATGCAAGACTTGCGGGGTTATACAGGACCCGTAACCTGGAAAAAACTCATAGTACTTGAACTTAGTAGCTGACGCCGCCGCCGCCGCCGCCGTCGTCGTTGTCGGCGGTGGCGGCGGCGTAGTACTAGTACTAGTAGTAGTAGCAGTAGTAGTAGTAGTAGTAGTAGTAGTAGTAATAGTAGTAGTTGTTGTTGTTGTTCTAGTAGTAGTAGTAGTAGTAATAATAATAATAACAATAATAATAGTAGCCGTAGCCGTAGCCGTAGCCGTAGCCGTAGCCGTAGCAGTAGCCGCAGCAGTAGCCGCAGCAGCAATACTAGTTTACTAGTAGTTGTGGAGGTGCCCTGACCTTCATACACTTTCTTAGCACGGCCCATGGCTCCACAGTGTGCCTCATGCCCTGTTCGAAGATGTAGTCGGGGCTGAGCTTCTCGAATCCGTAGGTGTCGGTCTGGCCCGAAAGAAACACAGAGATCAAGAGAGGGGGCGGGAGGGAGGGGGGGAGCAAGAGAGAGAGAGAGATAGAGAGATAGACGCTGTTCGGCCAACATGTGCAGAGGTCCTTGCAGCTCAGCTGAACCTATACATTCAGCCATCAAGCACAAAGCTATTACATCCAACCTCCCTGCCTTAACCACCTGACCTCCATGCTTAGCCACGCCTTGCGTACTGAGATTGAATATGCTCACAATGAATATGCGGAATCTTGGTGCTTCTGCCATTCTTCTCAGTGACAGGCTAGGTGCCAGTGGTACCAGTGGCAGTAGTACCAGGGTGTCAGTGGCAAAAATGGAAATCGCCAGAGCCCCCCCTCAATTGTCAAGGAATCCACCCCCGACCCCTAACAATAGATTTGGGTAGGTCCCAAAATTAGGGTCCCATTTTTGGTACCCCTAGATACTAGGTGCCGTAATATAATTCATAACCAAAAAGGGCCCAGAATTTAGAGAGCTACCCATTTTCCCCATGACATGGTACCTATTGAGCGTAATCATTCTCAGCGGGACTGGGGGTTCATACTACCCAAACCCTAAACCCTGAACCCTAGACCGCCGTAAGCCCTAAAAACCCTGACCTTAAACGCTAGAAACCCTGAACCCTAAACCCTGAACCCATAAACCCGGAACCCTAAGCCCTAAATCCTGAACCCTAAACCCTACAAACCAGATAAACCCTATAAACCCTAAACCCTATCAACCCTGAACCCTTGACCCTATAAACCCTGAACCCTAAACCCTACACCCTATAAACCCTGAATCCTAAACCCTCAACCCTATAAACCCTGAACCCTAAACCCCATCAACCCAATAAACCCAATAAACCCTATAAACCCTCTAAAGCCTATAAACCCTATAAACCCTATAAACCCTATAAACCCTGTAAACCCTGAACCCTAAACCGATTATGCTACGACCATGGCTAAGTGGCCAGACACCAGTCGAAGCCCCCAGGGTTCATTTGCAAACTCTGCTGCAAAGCACCTGGGCTTCCAAGCAAGTACGGTTTAGGGTTTAGGGTTTAGGCTTGAATAGGATTATGTGGGATTATGTAGGATTATACTAGGATTATCTGGGGCCTGCATAATATGCGATTATATAGGGTTACATAGGGACTGTAGAATACACGACTCTATAGAAGGTAACATAGGGACTGGAAAATATACCATGATATCGGGCAACCTAGCTACAGTCTAGATAAACTCCTAATATCCCCTTGGTAAGCCCTATCATACTCCGCTATAACATCCCCTATGCAACCCCCCCTTAAGGAGTTTAGACAATAGCTCATGGAGGGACTGTATAGGGATTTCGTCGGGCTATATGAGCTATAGTCTAAACTCCTAGTATCCTCCTTAATAACCCCTATAGTAGTCCCCTATATAATCCCCTATATATACCCCCTTTAAGGAGTTTAGACTGTAGCTCATTTGGGGCTCAGAATAGACATTACCTGCTACCATGCTCGTGCCTCAGCTCCTTGGCGCTATCCTACTTCTACTCTGCTACTTCCTGGGCTCACTCTTGATGGTGGGGTTTTGGGGGGTTAGGGTTTAGGGTTTGGGATTTTGGGCTTGGGGCTCGCTGATTCTACCTATCACCTCTAAGCATCCGGAGTGAAGTCAACACATTCATGTAGCGCTTGGAACATGTTTAGGCTAAGCTCTTCGCTAGGAGGGTTTCGCTCGGAGGTTTTCACAGAGGGTTTTCACACTGAGAGAATCACTCAGAAACAATTATGTAAGATCATGGTGACTATATACGTTTATACAGGGATTTCTCGAGTATGTATGGCTTGTACATGGATTATAACGGATTACAAAAAACTGCGTATTGTTCCACACACAGGTGAGCGGTGAGAGCAACTGGCATCCCATTGAGGACAGGTTCAGCTAATGCTTGCAAGAAGGGCCCCTAGTTTTTAGAAGAGGACTATAACAGGTTATAGTGTTACTAGGGGGACTGCTACTGGTAAAATCTTGAAATATACCTGCTTCGGGCAAGGCCTGCTTCGGAAAGTAGCCGACCCAGCACTTTCGATTCTGCAAGCTAAACAACAAATAGGCAAAGCCCCGAGCCTGCCGAACCCTAAACCCGAAATAGTAAGTTCCGTGTCCTTCGCATCTTTCCCTGACCCTAAACCCTAAACCCTAAGCCCTAAACCCTAGACTCTAGACGCAGCACTTAAGGGCTGACCTGCCCTTCAAATTCCGCAGGAACTTGATATCTTGCGTTGAGAGAAACGCAAGGAGCAGCGGATTCATTGCATTTCTGGCTTTTTGCCTACTAGAACTATTCCGGTTACTATTACTAGTACTATTACTAACACTAGTGCTATTACTAGTACTATTGCTATTGCTATAGCTATTGCGATTGCCATTCCTATTACTATTGCTGTTTCTCTTACTATTACTATCACGAAAACTATTACTATCACTATCACTACTTTTACAAGAACGACTGCCATTATTCTGATTCTTACTATTATCACAGCATCTCGCTGCCCTGAGGATCCTGCGGGTATGTGCTGTGACGTGCGTTTCCTTGGCATAGGGACGCGCGCTCACCTGGTGAAGGCGGATGAGGTTGGAGGACAGCAGACTGCGTCATTCATAATTGGGATAATCTATTGGGAATATTGAAGATTGAGGGGTCGGAGCACTAGTAACGCTGGAGCCACAATGTCTACATTCTACCTGCAACGATCCCAGTCAAACAGTACCTGGACATCCCAATCACCTATAATAATAACAGCTTTTAAGCCCAAATACTGGTCGTGCACCAATAGTGCTATCATGCGGGGATTTCCACTTTCTGGGGTCCCCATAGGATTATGGTATTTTGGGGTCTTCATTGGGGTCCCCTTATTTAAGGAAACTACCATAGAATTTCCCGGTACAATACTCAATATAGTAGCTTCCATCTCATTTTCCATGCGATCCTCCATCATTAAGGCATGACATTACATCCCGAAACCCTCAACCCTAAATAGTAGCTTCCATTCTCTTTTGTATTCGGGAAGTCCGGGTAGCTTCTCTGCCTCCAGCACCATGAGACCTCCCAGCCGCAGCCACTCGTTGCAGCGTGTGAAGAGGCGCTGGTCGGGCAAAGCACTGAAGTTAGAGGTCCGTTTCAAAGGTAAAGTCTAGGGAGGGGAGGAAAGATTGGAATGGTATAGGGTTATAGCATTCTATAGGGATCGTGTAAAAGAAAATGGAAACTCCCATAGTATATTGAGGTATGTAGGGGTTATGCATCTGCTTGGGGGGGGTATGTTGGAATGAGACAAGGATTTACAGGTGGGCTGCGGCTTGCCCATCCGGGTTGGCGTCTTGGGATGGGCTGGGCTTGGGTCTCCATCCCATTAGACTCATTTGGGATTTAGGGTTTAGGGTTTAGGGTTTAGGGTTTAGGGTTTGGGGTTTAGGGTTTAGGGTTTAGGATTTAGGGTTTAGGGTTTAGGGTGCTACTGTACCTATTACCCCCAAGAATGGAGAATCAAATGGAAAAGCAAATGGAAAATGAAATGGAAACTGGGAGTGTAGGGTAGTTTATAGGGATTAGGGGTTTCCCAAAATTAGGGGTACCTTTTTGGGGGTCCCTATAATAAGGATTATAGTATTTTGGCGTCTATATTGGGGTCCCCTTGGAAACTACCATTTGGCAATTAACTGCAATTTTGCTGTGCAATCACCTACATGACACCAAAGGCCCTATTTTGACGCAAACTGCTTCAGCAGTGGTGCTGGAACCGAGCCATGGTAGTTCATCATTCCCTGTGCTATTACAGTTTGTTATTCTATTGCAGTTTTTTGTTGTTGGTACCAGTACTGCTCTAGCTGTTACCGTCACTATCCTTATCACTATCGCTCTTGCTATTCCTTTTACTACTGCTATTACGATTGCTCTAACCATTATTTTTACTACCTAGCCATAGCAGGCATATCTCCGCAGTACCCTGTGAATGGGTGACTGACCACCAGTCTACCTCTCCAGTGGTGATGGAAAGTGAGTTTCCGTAAATGGAAGGCCTCATTATAGACCCCACTACACTCTCTAATCCCTCTTAGAGGGGTACTGACTTTTCCTACCTAACCATAGCAGGCATATCTCCACGGTACCCTGTGAATGAGTGACTGACCACAGGTCTACCTCTGCTGTGGTGATGGCAGAAATGCAGGTTTCCATACATGGAAGGCCTCAGGGGCACCAACAAAGGCACGCCAAATCCTTGAACCACCCCATTCTTGCACCATCACTTGCCCCGAGAACTGCAATCATGGTCATTCAGGCGTGCCGAGTAGTACAAATTTCCCGGGAATTGTGCTGGAAAGCCGTGAAAGCGGCCTGTATGCCACTGTCGCCCCAATTGATGTGTATCCATTTCGTAAGTCTGAAAAGAAGGACCTGGGAGGTAAGTTCTGAATCAGCGGCTTGGTGAGTTCAGGTTAGGGGATTCCCAAAATTAGGGACCCTCTTTGGGGTCCTTATGATAAGGACACTACTATTCTGGGGTCTATATTGGGGTCCCCCTATTTCGGGAAACTACCATATGACTACTGTCATTCTGTATACGAACAATTGTTTCAGGTCGCTTCAAAGACTTTCTTGAACCTATCTGGATGTGGTTGCTCTTACACAGGACTTGGTACCTTCTCGGAGTAGTAAGGAAAGTTTCTGGCAGACTTCCCGCATGCAAACTAGCTAGACCCTCCGATGTAGTACCTTCTTTGGTAATCCCACTAACATTCCTAACCAAAAAACAATACCAAACCCAAAAAGGAACTACATTGGGGGGTCCAAGCACCCACCTACTTTATGAAGGATCTGAGAGCTCGTCAACATCGTACTGGGCATTGCGATCGCCTTCAACCTGTCCACAGGAGGTGAGCCTCTCACAAATCCTGGAGGACCCTACATTAAAGCTTCCCCTAATGGAAGGACCCCAATATAGACCCCCATATACTATAGTCCATATTATTTCGGGAACCCTCCACATAAGACCCAATCATCCAAGTATTCTTCCCTACATACCCCGTACCCAGGGAGCCCAATATACTTGAATTAAGGAACATACCGTAAATTATACTAGGACCCTTAACATGGTTTAAGGTATATTCCTTAATTAACCAAACCCTAAACCCTCCCTGGGTTTCTTGGGCTTCCCAGAAATGGCCCCGCCTATTTTGGGAAAATTCCTAGGTCGGCGGCCCAGTGCAGTGGACACTGGGCTATAAGGGTTATATCCTATATAATCCCCCACATGCTCCCTTATATGACCCCTATTTAAGGAGTTTAGACTCTGGCTCATGTGCTTCGAAACTTGGCCTGGGAATACAGGACGTTCTCTGACCGGAACTCCATGTTGTGCGGGAAGCCAGCCCTGACTGCTTACTATTAATCCACATGGCACTTAGGACCCCTACTAAGGGTTCACCCCTTAGGTGCGTATAATAGGAATATAAGGGAAGCCCAAAGGGTTAAGGGTCTAAGGTCCAAGCTAAGTCGCAAGGAGTAATGCTATTGCGATTATGACTGTCATTGTCCCTATTACTGTCCCCATTCCTATTACTGCTATTACTCTTAGTAGTACTATTACTGCTGTTACTATTGTTACAGTGTTTCTGGTTACCTAGCTGAAAGGCATGCCGTGAAACAGAATGCTTATTTCTCCAAAGCTTCTATTCGGATAGATCCATACATATGTGTGTATTTTAAGGGTTTAGGGTTACATGCAAATATATATATATATATGCATGCATATCTCGGGATACGTATACATGTATGGACTCTCCCGCATTGCCCATGACCCGCCGACCTCTGAAAGTCCTGCCTCACAATCACATGTGTCAGGTGCATTCCAATCGTTCTGCTGATGTCCATTCATGTATGAAAAAACGTTCTTGTACAAAAGTATATGTATATAGAGAAAGATATATGTGTATATATGTGTATATATATATATGTACAACTGAGGGCTTTCCAGGATTAAAGGCCTTCCATGAAGAGATGGAATCATCAATAAGGTTGATTCATTCGTATTCATCCGACCTCTGAACAACTTGAGGATTTTCCTAAGATCTTGGAAGTATCACTTCATGCGGTTAGTCTTCGATTTGGTTTGACATGGATTTGGCTGTTTTCTAGGAAGTGCATGGGGAGCCGTGATCGCATATGTGTATGCAATTGTGTGCATATACATTCACAGCTCTGCTTACGTGACACGAGTTCATTGTAAAGAGCCCAATTTCCGCAAACATGCTTGAGTAAGAAGAGCAGCTGTCATTCATAATGTAACAGGATTTTTTGTCGTACCTAAGTCTAACAACTTGGAGCTTCAAAAAAGCTTCCAAAAACTCAGAGCGAGCACTTCCAATATGTTCGATTCTGCGCAGGTGTAGTCTATAGAGGGGTGGTCAGGGAGGCGTGTAATCTAACAGCGAATACAAGTACCCGTCCATTCCGAATCGGGCGTTGAAGGGCAAGTTTGTCATACATCCGCTCTTTGACTGCACACACCTAATTGCTTTGCCTACGGAAGCTCATACCGAAATGAAGCAAGGGGAAGTTGAATAGTCATCCCCTCTGATTGAGACTAAAACTCCCCCAACTCCCACCCGGAACGCAACCGTTCCCCATGTGCTATATACTACGATTCAATGTCCGGGGAAAGGATTCGCGGGGGTGTAAAAAATCATGGACTCCTGTTGGGCATCATCAATATTCGGGCTGTATTCTTAACGGGCCCGAAAAGGGACAATAATCTTCAACCCCAGGAACCCCATGCCCTTAACTTAATGTCCATTTTATTGTTCATTTCCTGTTCAATTTGATCCTCCATTATTGAGGTAGTAGGAATCGATAAACCCGACACCCTGAATAGAAGTTTCCATTTTCTTTTCCATTATCCCTATATACCAATGAGCCTCTAGTAGGACCCCCAAACCCTGAAATTCTGAAAGCCCCTAAACACTAAACCCTCAACTGGGGAGGCCTTGGCGGGGGCGCGTTGACCGGCACAGCCTGTTCTCAAACGGAATTCTCAACATCCATTACATTGGGGTGAAATAGGGTTATATTGGGCTTACGCAGGGGGTGCCCCAGAGGCGCTTGGGGTAAATACGCGCTCGGGGTAACTAGGGGTTCAAAGGAGATTATCGCGGTTTCCTTTAGAACGAATTTATAGGGGGATGGCTGGCAAACTCCCGCATGTTGCAACCACTGTGCTTCGTGGAAATTGCATGCGCACACGGAACCCCCCCATCATGTGGGCGTTGTTCTGTGACCACCCTCCCGCCTAGAGCCTAATCCCTAAAACTAGCATAGAACCTCAGAAAGCCTTTCTTAACTACATGGTGGCTGTTTGGGGTTACCTGATGCTACATATAAGCTCCCTAAACCGCCTTCCAACCCCTATGCAACAATCATCTGGGTTGCGGTGAGAAAAAACAAGCTGAATTTAAGTCACTATGTGGGGGGAACCATATTAATTACTGTATATTTCCATTATGGCCAATGAATTTGAATTCCGTAAATCCCTATATTACCCCAGTTTTGCATTTCATGTTCCATGTTCTGTTCCATTTGATTCTCCATCATAGGGGGGTAATATCCCTCAACCCTAAACCCTAACAGCAACCCAGTCATTTTAGCTGGCAGGTGCAAAGGATCAAGCCTTTAGGAGTTCAAAAAGTCGCAACTTGAAAGCCCAGGATTAAGGTTAATGGACAATCAAATGAAAAAGAAAATGGAACATAAGATGGAAACTGGGGTAATACAGGGATTTAAGGAAGTTAAGTTAAGTTACCATAATGGATATATACAGTAACTGATATGAAAAAGAAAATGGAACATGAAATGGAAACTAGGGCTATACAGGGGTACTAGGTTTAGGGCTTAGGGTTTGAGTTTTGAGTGGACAAAGTGGCGCGGACGGTTGTTATTTGAGCGCGTGCTGGAATTCTGACATCTCAACGTAAGGGTAGCTTCATGGCTGCTGACTGAGACAGTGTGCAACAAACGGCTTCGGGGAGAGCACCAACATCCATGAGTCCACAAGACGCTCTGCAAGACACACCCAATACCTGAACTTCCCGGAACACAATACATTCCCGGCATTACATAGGGGTCGGAAGGCTGAACTTTTTACCCTCAACCCCATACCCTCAACCCTAAATCCTGAACCCTTAAACCCTCAACCCCAAAACTAAATGAGGGGTGTTATTGCGTACTGCTAGTTTATTCAGCCACATTACCCTAGGGCCGTAGGAAGAAAAAAGGATCTTTTCACATAAATCGAAGGAATATCCCAAAAAGGATTAACCCCTATATCCCCTAAACCCTAAGGAATCCCCAACTATATTCCGTAAAGGATGCCTAACACTGATCCGTTTTGGGGGGGCGGGTACGAGTTCTTCTTGTCCCGCCTTTTCCAAGACCTTTGCCTTGCCGAGTGCTTCCTGCAGGGCTCCTGTTATGAGGGTAACAAGGAAACTGAGGCTTTTTGGGGCTGAAGGTATAGGGTTTGGCGCACCATACATTTTAGGGTTTAGGGATTAGGGCTTATAGGGTTTAGGCTTTTTTTACAACCCTTCGGGTTTGGGGTTTGGGGCTTAGGTTTTTTTTACAACCCCTCGGACTTTTGATGTCTGCCGCGAGCGACACGGGGTTCTTACCGCCTGTTTGGGACACAATGGAAGCCTTAGACTTCCACACACACTACTGACATCAAAGCAAAGCCTATCGGGCAGACTGTGCATTTAGATCTGGGGCTTAGGGTTTAGGGCTCAGGGTTTAGGGCTTAGGCTCACGCTCCATAGAGAACCAGCCAGGGCGCCATTCGATGATAGTTGCCAAGGTAGGGTCTGATTTTCACGCAAGACACACAGCGCCTGCGCTAGCAAGGTATATGTGCTTAAAGCCGAAAGCTTCTGATTCTGAAAGACGAAAGACTGATGAGGAGATTACTATTCCTATTCTTATTCCTGCTAGTGTTATTAGTCTTAGTACTAGAACTCCTGTTATTTTATTGCTAGGATTCGTCATGCAATCTTATTGGTATCATTGATATTACCATTATTGTTACTATTGCTATTATGGAGACTCAGACATGTCAATCCTGCTTCCAGCGGCTTGGCATGGTACGGAAGATGCCCGCGACCTTGGCACTCTCAAGCGCATAGCTGACTCGCCGATTTCTAATAGGAAGTGCTGGTTGAGCATAATAATTCCCCTAAACCCTAAACCCCCTTTTTTCCAGCCCGAACCCAATCTTCATCCACTCCAGTCAGTTTGGCCTCTCATCTGAGTGTTGACTTCCCTCCGTCCCTGGCACTTGTGAAGTGAAGTGTACGGCTTCGGAATGATCAAATCCACCGAGGCCGGGATCCAAAGCTAAGGCCCCTAACAAGCAAGTAGCACGCCCTTGCATTGGCAATAGCTTGGTCATTCCCTCCCCAACCAACCCCCGCCCCAACAGCCTCCCGACCCTCTCCCTTCCTCTTATCTTCCCCTCTTCTCACCACTCGGTTCCATCCCTGTGGCCCTTATACCTAATGGCATGAAGCAAAGAAGTAATGAACAAGTGGACAGATGCCGTGGAGATGTTTTGGCTGTGAACTGCGCGCTCCTCGTCTCTCAGCGGGATCCTTTTCCCCACTTACCGTACTGCCCTTTCCTTCCGCCCCTTCCCTTTCTTTGGAAATCTGAGCTGAACCCGCTGCAGCTGCAAATTTCGCAGACTTTGAACAATCCGCAACGGACCTCCCTACAACATTATGATGGTATCGCATGAGTTCCAATTCCTGCGCCCGCAGGATCTGAGGAAAATGTCGCAAAATGCCTGATGTCGGCGGAGGCTGAGGCTGGAGCTTTGTATGTAGCTGGCCGGATACCTAAGCGGGCTTACTCCTTGCCAGTCCATGCTATAGCTACAGCTGTGCAGCTCATGATTCAGCGGCGCACTGCTTGTTATACCACGCAGCTTTGGCGTCTTTGTCTTCACCTGCTCAGAAAGGCATCACCAAACGTACCTCGCATATGTGGGAGAATTTTGGGCCCGCCTGCAGCTTCCTCTTTTGGCCCTTCTGGCCTCGGAGCAATTGAACCGAACAGCTGTGTACAACGCACTTTCCAAAAGGTACTCGCTTCGGCTATAGTAATTTCCATTTTCTTTTCCATTATCCCACTATAATCCCGATGTAATATAGTAGTTTCCATTTTCTTTTCCAT
>CAJNIZ010010791.1:80161-92134 GCA_905231905.1 Symbiodinium pilosum | reverse complement strand
CCCAATATAATCCCGATGTAATATACTAGTTTCCATTTTCTTTTCCATTATCCCAATATAACCCATTCTTGGGATGCGTGCAAAGTCTTGTAGCCCTTCTGCTTGAGCCATCGAAGATACCTGCCCGCCGGCCGGCTCGCTCCATTGTTTGCAGATACGGCTCACAGACCGGGGGTGCCTTGCCGGACCTTGCTGTAGTAGCGCATCACATTCTAAACCCTAAACCCTATAGTAGTTTTCATTTATCCATTATCCCAAAATAACCCAAATATAACCCCAATGTACTATAGTGGTTTCCATTTTCTTTTCCATTATCCGTGTATAACCCCTATAAACCTTCATGCTGCATCAACAATCCCCAGGGTTATGGTGGCAGCCCGGACTCAAGGATCTGATGCTTTTAGGGATTATATAGGGATAATGGAAAAGAAAATGGAAACTACTATAGGGTTTAGGGTTTGTGGTTTAGGGTTTAGGGTTTGGGGTTTGGGGTTTGGGATCCAAACCTTTCTCACATCCACACTTGCCACGGCCCCGTCACTGAAGGTTTAGCCTAAAACCTTTGTACCAAACCTGGGTGACGGGTTTGGGGACAAGGCTTTCTTGGGGTTGGGCAGCGTTTAGGATATATGAGCTCTCGTCTAAACTCCTAGTATCCCCCTTAATAACCCCTATAGCAGTCCCCTATATAATCCCCTACATAACCCCCTTTAAGGAGTTTAGACTATGGCTCATATGGATCTAGAGATCTAGGGTTTAGTCTCAGGGCGTTAGGTCCTTTGAAGGGGCGTGGAGGACATGCCCATGATAGCCGCTCCCGCGCGCCTCAGAGCTCGAGAAATGCAAGTGACGTCAATGTCAACACCTGGCACAAACCGACCGCATAAACATGAGAAAAGCATAGCTGGCATGTCTGTCATCATGACTACGATTATATGCTCCGATCATCATACTTAGGTACAAGTCTACTGTTGCTATCTTTCCCGCTATTCCTGTTGTGTCTAATGTTGCCTTTTTCCAGCATTTGAGTTCTAACCCTAGACCCTACTTGCCAGTGTCAAAACACCGAATCGGAACCTTCAACCTGCCGAGCACCCATGGCCGCCACCAGGAAGGTGATGAAACCTTCTAGGGTTGAGGGTCTTTAGGGTTTCGGGTTTAGGGTTTAGGGTTGGGCTTTCAGATTAAAGGTTCCCGTTCCCCGTCTGTTTCCATTTTTTGTGGCCCTGGCTGATCTCTGATACACCAACAGAACACTGGTCTTCATTTCATTTGAGCCATAGTCTAAACTCCTGGAATCCCCCTAAGTATCCCCTGTACTAGTCCCCTATATCATCCCCCATGTAGCCCCCCCTTAAGGAGTTTAGACTATGGCTCATTTCTTTTTTTCGCTCCCCTGGCTCGCTGTGGTCGTAGTTTCTTGCGGACACAAGAGCGAAGCTTCCCTCTACGTGATTGAATCGGGAGCCACACTCTTGCAGAGTCACAGCTCAGTTTATAGTCCCCCTGAAGTAGATAGGATATGGGGTACATGAGGATCTTCTTACCATTTACTTAAGGCGGACTATACCCCCTCTCGCCTGTATTGCAGCCAATGTCCAGCACTGCCTCGCATCAACGAAGCATGCTGTGTTCAAGCAGACATGCAAGAATTGCAAACCATGGTATGTGTGACAGTACTAGTACCGCCTCCAGCATGACCGTTTTCTAAGAGACTGCTAAATGTAAAAATGCATCTAAAGAAATGCTTATATATGAGTCTATACATATGAATATATATATCACTATATACATATATATTATCTGTGTGTGTTTTCCCTTTCATTCTGTACATCTAGAGGGTTGCTTGCACTCCTTTGCTGCATTCCCGCCTTGTCGGCAAAGATATTGCCAACTCTGTTTAGCACTGCCTGTCCGGTCTGCGCACGTCCGGGAGGCAGTGTAGTGGCCCCTATAAAATGCCCAACTATTTTCCCTTAGTCCATTCCTTCAGTCCCTACTAACTATAACTACCAAGTAAAATGAGTTGAGAGAAAGGTACATTTGAGGCCGTCACCTGGACCCTGATATCAACCGAGGCAAATCGGTCGAAGCGCTGCTTGTAGTACCTCGCACTGAACAAGGCAGAACTTTCCGAAACTCACCGTCCCGGCGCACTGGTCGTAGTTCCCGAACATGTACCGCGCCCTTGATTCCTTGGTGCGGCTCAAATGGAATCAAGAACACGCCGCAGGACCCCCCCCCCCCTGATGATAAACATGCTTCTCAAATGTAAGCAGAATATTCATGGTAAGGGAAGGGGATGGCCGAGGAGTTCCGTTCATCTAGCAGTGTTTGGTCTTTTTAGGTTTCGGATTTAGGGCTTAGGGTTTAGGATTTAAGGTTTAGGGTTTAGGATTTGGATCAGGCAAAGGGACAACAGGGCTTCCAAATTGCTGGTTCTGGGAGGCCGGAGAGCTCGGGGGCCCCCAGTTGATTGTGATCCCAGCCGCAGCAGACCTGCATGCTAGCGTCTACAAATAAGATCCACCTGTAACATCCTGTCACACCTAGCACATATAGGTGGATACAACAATCTCTCGGAATGTATAACCGTAGATTCCATTTCATGTTCCATCGTCTTTTCCATTTGCTTCTCCATTTTTGTAATAATACCCCAATACATCCCCTATATGGTGGACTAAACTGAACCTCAAACCCTAAACCCTAAACCCTAAACCCATATCCCGTATATATATATATATACACACACAAATACTTAAATGCAAGTGTGTATACATATATATGGTAGTTTCCCTAAATAAGGGGACCCCAATATAGACCCCAATATACTATAGTCCTTATTATAGGGACCCCCAATATGGTACCCCTAATTTTAGGAAACCCCTAATCCCTATAAACTACCCTATAATCCCAGTTTCAATTTCATTTTCCATTTGACTCTCCATTATTGGGGGTAATAGGTACAGTAGCACCCTAAACCCTAAACCCTAAAGTAGATATGAACTCTAAGAAGCTCTGAGCTTCCCGCGCGGCAGATTGGAGCAGTGACCAGGATTTGGCTATCTGCGGCGCGAGCGGGCCCTGCAGACTTTCAGCTCAGCCAAGCTTCTTTGGGGTCGGTTTAGGGTTTGGGATTTAGGGCTTAGGGTTTAGAATTTAGGGTTTAGGCATTTAGGATTAGGGTTTAGGATTTGGGGTTTCGGGTTTAGGGTTTAGGATTTGGGGTTTAGGGTTTAGGTCTTTTTTTAAGACTTTTACGTCTGCACGAGCGTGCAAAGTGTTCTGGGCATAAGATTTATGATTTAGGGTTTAGGGCTCGGGTCATGTTAACGTTGTGATGTAAGACCATTATTGCATTGGGGCGTTAACACCACACTGGAGGATCAAATGGAAAAGAATGTGGAAAACGAGATGGAATCCAGGGTTACAAATTCCTAGCGCTTGTAGTAACTTCCCGCCATCGTCGTCATCATCATCATGTTTGTTAGCACAGAGATGCTTAGGCGGTGTTTAATTTCTGCTTGTATCAGCACTGCTTGTAAGGCGTTCAGCTGGTTAGCAGGGAATGTAGGAATGGATCACTGTAACAGTCCCTGCTCCACCCGTAAGCCCCCTTAAACCCTGAACCCTAGGTACTATAGGGGCCTCGATAATTACCAATATCACTTTGAGGTCCATTTGAGGTATCCTATATTATAATTATATAAGGACCAACATGTTCGCGGCCTTCGGACCCCAGCTCACGGCCCTTGCGTTGCTCTCGCTCGCGGCGCCTTCGACCTGGCCATTGGCAAGGGAGGAGACGGCGAACTGGGTCTAGGTAGGGTGGTTGGTAGGGAATGGAAGAGCAAATGGAAACAGCGGTTGTATTCGGGTTTTTCTGAGGGCTTACTGGTGGCTAGCGGGGAGTGAAGGAATGGAAAACGAAATTGGAAACTACTATAGGGTTTAAGGTTGAGGAGAGCCAAGGAATGAAACAGAACATAAAAGCTAATTTCACATGGAAGCCTTTCATTTTGTGATGGTCGCTAGGGAATGGATCCCTGCAAGTGGACATCTCATGCAGAAACTGACACATGAAACAATTCGGCTGCTGCTGCAGGAGACATCTGAACTAACCCTAAACCCTAAACCCGGAAGCTAAACCCTAAACCCTAAACCCTGAACCCTAAACCCTGAACCCGCAACCCTAAACCCTGAACCCGGAACCTTAAACCCTGAACCCGGAACCCTAAACCCTCAACCCAGTGTGAACACCTTACGTGGCTCCCTCCAAGATCCTGGCCTGCCGCCGTCTTTGCGGGACCTGCATCGAAGGGATAACGGAAAAGAAAATGGATAAACTACTGTTTAGGGTTTAGGGTTTAGGGATTCTGGTTTAGGTATATAGGGATAATGGAAAGAATGGACACTGCAGAGGGCGATATAAGAATTACAGGGATAATGGAGAATCAAATGGAAAAGAAAACGGAAAATGAAATGGAAACTAGGGAATATGTGGGGGGGTTATAATATTGGGTATATAGGGATAAAGGAAAAGAAAATGGAAGCTACTATATTGTAATGGGTTAAGTATAGGGATTATAGAGGGGGAGATGGAAAAGACAATGGAAGCTACTACCTTATAGCAGGGTATACATTGGGGTGATATGGGGACAATGGAAAAGAACATGGAACATAAATTTGAAAGCTACTCTTGAGGTTTGGGTATAGTTCCCAAGAGGAGAGGGATCTGCATAATTCTGTGGCCTTCTGCATCTATGGGTTCCCACTTGATTTGGCCCCTATATGCATGCGTCTCCTCTGCTGCGTTTGTAGGCGTTGGCTGCTTTGCGATTCTGAAGCCCACATTTCCAATTTGGTTGCTACGCTGCCATTAAAAAACCATCTTCTGCTATAATCTCAAGAAAGGCAGCAGTAACCAGCCAACACGGTGCAATGAATAAAGATCCATGATTTTCGTGCTGGCTGGGGTCGCAGCTGCGCTTCTTTCGCCTGCGCCCGCGCGAGCGCGACGTCGCGCGAGCAAGGCCTGCCAAGCTTGTTGCCGCACAGCTTCCCACTCGATCTTCTTGTCTACGCATCATAATACATCGGAGTATAATATAACAAATTATACTATATTATAGTATACTATAACAGATTATACTGGATCAACTTTAACAAAATGGTTAGGTTTGCAATAAAGAGTTGGGGACGTGCATGTGGCATCCAGCAAGCGTATGGCCCCATGTCTTGAACCCCTTGTGTCAGCTTCTGTCTCTGCAACCAGAACAAGGAGAAAAGACCGCATCACCAGTACTTGTGATCATCCAGGCAGGATTGGGCAGGACCACACGGGAGCTGATTCTGAACATAGGGGCAGTATCTCTAAACTCAAAGCCCTTCCGTCTCCTTTTTATTTGTTTCTCCATTACATTCACTTTCTTGGCATGGTGAACTCTTTCCTTGCATTGTGATGGCATCCACATGTTTTTTTGATATTGCTCTGCTTGGGCTTGCTGTTGAAGCGAAAGCAAGCTGAAATTTCGCAGGCTCAGCAATGTAGGCAAGCTTTTGCATACTAGCTTCCCTTGTCTTTAGGGCACAATCTGGTATGAAGTCGACAGAGCTCGGTGGGGCAAAAAGCGCTTCACTCCAAACATATCCTTAAAGAAATCAATGATTCGGAAGGTGCACCCTGAAAATGGAAGGTCTCCTGGTGTAAGTTACAAGTATTAAGGAGTCTGAACAAGAGCACAAATTCGGAGATTCCCCAACCAAGTCAAGCACAGAACGCGATTGTCGGCCTCTGCTGCCGGGCCCAGAAGAGGCCTGAGAAGCAGCCAAACTCTTCCCTCCAATGCAAAACAGCCCCCGCCTAAGGTTACCCGTGCAACGTGGACACTTCATGTCATGCTCGGCTTCTCAGGAAACGCCGTAGGAAAACGGCTAGGAATAAGGTGTCGTGCAGGGTGGCCAAATGTTCCTTTCGGAGCCTTTAAAGTTTCAGCTTTCCATGGATCCGGGCAGTTTAAGTTGTAGGATTTAGGTTTTAGGGTTTAGACTGCGCATGAAACCAAGCTGAAGAGATCTTCTCCTCATTTTGCTGTAGGAAGAAATAGGCAACCCTAAACTATCCTAAACCCCCACACCCCGGGCTCCCGGGGTGTGTGAGATTCCACTGATCTTGACAGGCTATGTTCCAAACCCTTGCCTTGTTTCTGTTGGCCTCCTGGGATGTTTCCTGTATGTTGGAGGGATTCACCCCACCAAAAGTCACCACATCTTGAATTACGTATATAATCCTATATAAGCCCATATAGTTGTTTCCATTTTCTTTTCCATTATCCCAATATAACCCACTACAAGCCAACCCCACAGAAGGTCTGGGCCTCGACTCCTTCGGCGCCATCTGCTGGCGGAAGGTCTTCCTTTGACGTGTCTTGCCCAGCTGGCGCTTCTTCTGCAGCTGCAGCCCGTGGTGCAGCTGCAGCTGCCGGTGCAGCTGCAGCCGCCGTCGCAGCAGTCGAGTCTTGTCCTGCAGAAGAATGCTCCCTACATGAACCATAGTCTAAACTCCTAGTATCCCTCTTAATGACCCCTAGTAGTGCCCTATAATATTCCCTATATGAATTTTTGGGAGGAGTTTAGACTATAGCTCACATGGTGGAAGGCTTACTTACCAACTCAGACTCCAGTGGCCCAGTCCTCCATCCTCAGACATCGCCTTGCAGGGCATTGCAGATATGGGCAATTGAGTTATACTCTAAACTCCTTGAAGGGGGTTCTATAGGGGATTAGAATATGTGGTAGGTTCTAATCCTTTGCACCTAGCCAGTACCAAGCTGCAGACTAATAACACATGACATGAAGCTTGCGCAAAGCAACTACACTGCAGCTTGAACTGGTAGTAGCTGGGGAAGATGTCAAGGGTGTCAAAGGCTAAAACATATTTGAGTAAACACGAAGAACTTTCCCAAAATAGGGGGATCCCAATATAGACCCAAAGTACTATAGTCCTTATGATGGGGATCCCCTTAAAGGTGCCCCTAATTTTGGGAAACCCCTGTATTCAACCTCATGGCATCCTGCTCATTGCAATCTGGGAACGCTCGAATGGTACGAGACCATGGAGGTCATCTGGTCGGAGAATCCAACTTCAGTATCCTCGCGACAGCCAGAAGTAGCAGGTGGGCATTCATGGAATTGTGCTGCCTTTTAAAGGCTTCCCCCACTGAGCAGCATTTCTAAGTTGTGCTGCTTCTAGAAAGCGTTGTGCTGCTTCTAGAAAGCTTCCCCCACTGAGCAACACAGCTTGGATGCTTACTGACACCTGCCACCTCCACTTTCCTGAGCAACTCACTCAAGGAACGCTCTCCCTTTAGGAGTCCGGCTATGTGGCGTCATAGATCAGAATTCCATGTTGCCTATGCGTGTTTTTATGGTCTACACAGGTGCCCCAAGGACCATGAAATGTGACGTGATGCAAAACCTAAAGTGAAACCTGACCTCATGTAATCTAAAGCTCCTAGCAACGTCTTCTCAAGGTTACTCTGCTAGTACAGGCTGCGCAGGGCATTTCCATAAATCGGGGCCGCCAAAATAAACCCCAGTGTACCATATTGCCTAATTACAGACTTCCAAAAAGGGGACCCCGGTTTACGAAAGTCCCACTATGCTCTGCTGATGCATCAGGGCGGAGTTGAAGAACCTGCTACAAACTGGTCGCATGGCCTTCCTGCTCTCTGATCTGGAATGATGCGGACAGGGATGCAGGGAATTTGGGTTTAGGGTGGAGAGGGGTCAAGCTGTCTTTTGGGCATTTGAGACAGGGACAAGGATTCAGGCTCACTGCAAAGCAGGCATGTCATCATGCGCCTTCACATCCACGAAACGAGACTATTAGCAAAGAATACAAGAAGAAGCAAAGAGTATTCCTCCAAATGATCCCCTACAAAATCCAAATAGGGACCGCTATCATCCTCCTCTAATCTCAATGTATATATCACATGGGTCCCCAATTCCCACCAATTTGGAGAAACCGCAGGGCATGCAGGTTTCAGGCAATTCCATCCTTTTTCATGGTCACTGCCACAGCATTGACGTTTGCACAATCGCTGCCTTGCCTGTGCCCCCTAAGCCAACTAGCCGTGCCGATGTAAGAGCCTAATTGATTGGAACAGGGTTTGGGTGTATATAGAACACCATTTCCAGTATAGCTACATAGAGATTATGAGGGAACACTATTTCGGTAGCTAGTCCGACTTCTACATTCCCTGACAGATATCACACTAATCAACTCCACCTGCATTGATCTCTCTACGTTAGCCCGAGCCTTTGCAAGTACACCATTCAAATTTACAGGTTCTTGCGGGTCCTCCCTGTTCTCCTCGAACTGCTGGAAACCCTCTAACCCTACTCTATTTTCAGAGGGCACCCAGCAGGAGCCCCACCTTTGCTGCCTTCCCGGCCGGGTGGGAGGCGAGCTGGCAAACACACAAGTTGGCAACTACCGGGTTGAAGGACGCGGGCCCGTGCATCTTGGACCTCAATACCCAGTTTGAGAGTTCCTACTATTGCTAGTCTTGCTAGCATTATGATTGTTAATTAGCATTATTACTATTAGTACTGGTATTACTACTACTACTACTACTACTACTACTACTACTACGATTATTGTTGTTATTACCATTATTACTAACCATCAGGCTTCCCTCCCAGCGCCATAGGGACCGCTTGATGACCGGGTAAGCAACCTACACATGTTGTGGATGTTGCATTCTTTTTTGCAGTTTAGAAGGGTTACGCCGATGCCCCCGCAATCGCTTGAACTTGTATTATTTCCGCTGAAATTACTAGTATTACTAGTATTACTATTCTCACTATTACTACTATTGTTCCTTTAATTACTATGAGTACCATTTTTACTGTTGATTTAAAGTCTAGGACTTAGGGGTTAGAGTTTAGGGTCCTGCCGGAGATAAACTGATTGATGAATGCTGCTCATAAGGTTATAGTGTTGCGCGCCGCCTGGAAGCAGAGGCCCCTATCTTGGTGGTGTAGGTTGGTGCATAAATTAATGCAAAACTACCTTATAATCCCAGTCTCCATGGCATTTCCCTCTTCTTTTTCATTTGATTCTCCATTATGTGAATATAGTACATTATACCAAGTGCTCAGTTCAGGACCTGCTGGTGGCCCCCAGCACCAAAGCCATTAATCACATCAAAGGCTCGCATCCCGCTAACCAGCTCGTCTTGTGACGACCTATGCAGCTTTGCGCTGATTTCCACTCTTGGGAAACGGAGCATCTGGCATCAAGCTTCCTTCTTAACGTCGACAGGTTCCGTGTTCATACAAAGACCCCATATAACCCTGTTTAATTAAACAGGAATTTGAAATACAGCCCATATAGTGACAATATCAAGGACTCCGATGATAACAACCAAAGCAACTTGGGCCAGTCCACTCCCCCAATAATAACCCACGCATATCACTAAGGGAGATTGAGGTCTTTCACTAGGGAGCATCCCCCAAACCCTAAACTCAAAAGCCAGAGCCCCGGACTCTTGCATCCGGAAGGATGGGGGGGAAACGGAGAGCACAAAGACGACCTCGCAGCCTGTACATCGCAAGGTCGACCATGGCGTAATTTCAAGATGCGGGTTAGCACGGAATGCTGAGATATCTTCTAGTAGCAGAATAGGTAGAAGTAGTAGGGATTGTAATAGCAGCGGTAGTGGTAGTGGTCGTGCTAGTGGTAGTGGTAGTAGGAGTAGCAGAAGGATAGTGGAGCAGCCCTACCTGAGTGACTATTACTTATACACTAATTATTACTACTCTATAATTGCTATTGAGACTAAGTATTACTATTAGACTGCTCATCCGGCAGTTACTGCTCGGGTGATAGCGATCAATAATGGCGATCGCTTCCCCCTCTAAAAAAATAGTAGTTTCCATTGTCTTTTCAATTATCCCTATATAACCCCACACATTCCCTAATTTCCAACTCATTTTCCATTTTCCTCTCCATTTGATTCTCTGTTATCGTATTTTCCATTTTCTTTTCCATCATCCCTATATAACCCTATAGTTCATCCCTATGATCCCTAAACCCTAAACAGTAGCTTCCATGTTTTTTTCCATTATCCCTAACACCCCTATAAACCCCTTTGAAGGGCAGGGTTGCATTTCTACCCCACCCCTGAGATGGGTTTTCATTCGATTAGTCACTCCTGCAGAGCAGTTGGAGAAGAATTGGGTTTGGGGTTTAGGGTTTGGGGTTTAGGGTTTGGGGTTTAGGGTTTAGGGTTTAGGGTTTGGGTTTGGGGTTTAGGGTTTGGGGTTTGGGGTTTGGGGTTGAGGGGATAAAGGGCCTCTAATGGATGTCGGCCTTAACGCGGCGAAACCAACGTCCCAGGAGAAAGGTTTCCGAACAAGGAAAGCGGCCAGGATTGTTACTCCTCCTACGTCTACAGGCAATGGACATATCATCATAATCATAATGTCATACCTCCTTCATTCTCTCTAACCAGCAGCCGGAAATTGGTGCAGCCTAATGGGCCACACAGCAAGCGGATGCTGGATAGGTCCAAGGTGAGAATGAAGCGCAGTACCAAATTCCCGCAGTTTTGGTTGCGCTCGCTTGCACTTATTACAATCTGGGCCTGGCTCAGATCAGATCTGCAAGGCGAATGACCTGATTAGATTGGGACTTCTATTGGGATTATTGGGATAATGGATAATGGAAAATACAATCGAAACTACTATTTAGGGTTTAGGAGTTTAGGGTTTAGGATGTAGGGTTCAAGGTTTAGGGTACCCAACAATGTAGCACAGGATATCTGGGTTGCCTTTGGTTAACTAGGGCTTATTTAGGGTACTGAAGTAACGAAGGCTAATTAAGGGGTAACTTTTCGGGGGTAATGCGTATGCTTACAGGGAATATAATCCCTGTATAATCCCTACATAATGTATTCCCTTATTCCCTACTAGCCCTAAACCTTAAACACTAAACTAAACCATAAACCCTGTACATATTTCTATGTATGTCTTCCCTTCTTCCCTACCTCCCAGTAAGTCGTAAACGTAAAGGGTAGGGAACTAATGGATCCAGAAGCAGGCCAAGCCGCGGTATTCAGTGGGTGTTGTTCCATCTGCGACCTGGAGGCCGGCAAACTTACCGGG
This sequence comes from Symbiodinium pilosum, assembly GCA_905231905.1. Taxonomy (NCBI): domain Eukaryota; class Dinophyceae; order Suessiales; family Symbiodiniaceae; genus Symbiodinium; species Symbiodinium pilosum. Next base: position 80,962 of record CAJNIZ010010791.1, on the reverse strand, counting down.
TTTAGGGTTTGGGGTCTAGGGAGTTATAAAGGGAGAAGGGGGAATATACATGTATATAGGGTTTCGGGTGTGGGGTTAGCAGGGAAGAAGGGAATTAATCATATTGGGATTGTATAGGGGCTCTATTCCCTTTTGTCCCTACTAGGAGCAGCATCTTCTACTACTTCATCGCACTCCCTGGACTGTCAAGGAAGGTCGGTCTGAGAAAGGGGGGCTCCCTTATCCACTAAAAAGGTTTCTAACCTTGCCTTGCAGCCGAAGGTCTAAACCCCCCCCCCTTGTTGGGGTTATATAGGGATAATGGAAAAGAAAATGGAAACTATAGGGATTATAGGGGTTACATAGGGGGTATATTGGGGTTATATAGGGATAATCGAAAAGAAAATGGAAACTGTAGGGATTATAGGGGTTATGTAAACCCTACGCCCCAAACAAACCCAAAATCCCACGATCTAAACTCCCCGAAGCCGAGAACCGATGCCCTTGCGTGTTTTTCTTCTGAGCTCGCAGCAGCAACAACGCCTGCCACAGCTTGGCATACAGGATCTCTAAACTGTCGAAATCAACTTAGGGTTTAGGGTTTTGGGGTAATGTTGGGTTTATATAGGGATAATGGAAAAGAAAATGGAAACTATAGGGATTATAGGCGTTACATAGGGGGTATATTGGGGTTATAATATAGGGATAATGGAAAAGAAAATGGAAACTGATATAGTGGGTCTTGAAGTCACATATACTATGTACTTGTAACTGCCTATTGGTGTGGTCAGTCTCAGGAGAGGTCGGGGAGGGGCTTAGGGG
>CAJNIZ010010791.1:12715-59119 GCA_905231905.1 Symbiodinium pilosum | reverse complement strand
TATCGGGACTATAATACAGGGTATATATTGGGGTTAAGTTATGTTGGGATAATGGAAAAGAAAATGGAAACCACTATTTAGGGTTTAGGGTTTGGGGTCTAGGATCTTGGGTTATACTGCGATAGTGGAAAATACCATAGGGTTTAGGCTTTAGGGATAATGGAAAAGAAATGGAAGCTACTATGATATATTGGAGTACTACTATATTATACATGTGCTGTGAGGGGTGGCAGCAGACTGTATTGTCAGACATCATGTTTCCTGGCCAGTGTCTTGAAGCTTCCTCCAACAGATGTTGCTCCCCATCAAGAAGAGACCGAGCCTCATTGAGTGGCACAGCCTCCCCACCTCTGCCGGCCTGCGTCCGTTTCAAGCGAGGAAGGGTGCCGGTCAAACTGCATCTGCTGCGGGTTCATGCCGAGCACGTATTATGTGACTTCAAGTCCTTTTGAGCCTCATCCTGCTTGTGAGACCTTGGCAGCTTTGATTGCCAGGCCCCTTTCGAGTGGGCGTACCCCGCCTCTGCCCTCTCCGGCGGATACCTCCCATTCTTCAGCAACCTGCAGCCAGTTGTGCACAAGCTAGCGTACTGCCACTCGTGTTTCGCAAACTTGGATGCCCGCAGTTCCCCTGAGAACCCAGGCGAAGGAGGCTTGAGCCAGGTAAATTCCGCGGAACCCAGGTGGTTGCTGTCAGCTGCTTGTGTACGTAGGTGCAATGACGCGCAGAATCATCACATGCTAACGGCACGATGCATACGGGCAGCCGCTGTTTTGGGAAGACCCGCAAAGTCAAAGGGGCTCAACTCGAATCAGAGAAGTCACCGACAGCACGGCCGGTAGAGTCGAGGCTGTGCCGGTCTAAAGCACTGCTTTCACCGAAGGATTCAGTAAAGAGCTACATTCTTGCCTCAACACAACTGACCCAACCAATGAATGATCAATGCTAACCATCCGGTTCGTCAACTGTGCGGAACCTATCAGGAATCTTCAGGAGTCTAGGAGGCTACAGCGGCCACACCGCAGCTACGCGGCTGCCCTCTCAGCCCACGGCGCCCATGTTTTCCTCGGCTTGGGGTGATCAAAAAGTTTGCATTTCAATCCCTGATCCGGGTAGCCAGAAAAAGAATCTCAGAGATTTTTGTGCGCACTCTCCAGCATTGAGAATGTCAGATGCCAGGTGCACCACCGGCAGAGCAACGCGAATTTGGCAAAGAGCTGGATGGACAACGGCATGCAATTCACCGCGTGACCAGGCTGGGCGTACTGGTTTCTTGACACGCATCATGTTGAAACATCCGAGGCCCAAAACCACTGCTACACGGGTCAGGGCCGTGGCTATCTGGGCAACGGCTTAGGCATGATGCAGGGCATCGCGCATTGGACAGAGGTCATCTTCCTCAGAATGTGGTCCACTTCTCAGTTGAAGATCTTCTTGACACGCGGAGCCTTACATGAAGCACATCGAGGTTGCGTACCAGCTGGAGCAGGCTGCAATTTTGCCGTTAACTTCAATGTCCAACCAGGGGTTCCATGTGCAAGCATGCTAGACCCGTATCTACCCCCAGTTTCCATGTAATTTCCTTTTCGTTCTCTACTTGATTCTCCATTATTTGGATCCCTAAACCCGAAACCGTGATTTTGCAATGCTTTTCCAGAATCGCTACATACCCTAAAATGACCCTGCTAGACCCTAAACCCTGTTGGATCCTATTAGTAAGTGGTCAACAAATCAGCCCTCCATGCCTGCCAAGCTACCATCGGCTGCTCCACCACCATCAACGGTCGAACATGGCTGCCATCTCCTGCTGTCTGGTACAACCCTTCTACTACACCTCCACATACCCATAATGACAACAACACTCATATCGACAATGGTAGTTTCGTAATTTTGGAAGACCTCCAATCACGTAGTCACATACTCCTGGTTCTATATAGGGTCTACAGGGTTTTGGGTTTCGGAATTACATAGAAGGATTCTAGAGGGAGAATGGAAACAAGATGGAAGCTACTATTCGGGGCTTAGGGCTTAGGGCATCGTCCCCACTAAGTAGATAGAATAAAGGAATTGTCCAATATCATAATAAAATTGCCAGGTACCCCATATTCTATCCACATAAGGGGGACCTAAACGCTAAATTCGATCTGCTTAAGGGGGACTATACCCTAAACCCTAAATTCTATCTACTTGAGGGGGATTATACACTAAACCCCAAACCCTAAATTGTATCTAGGGGGACTAAACCCTCAACCCTATCTATTTAAGAGGTACTCTAAGCTGTAGTTTTTGACTTTGCATCACTTGCCAGCCTGGGAACTTGTTGGAGCTGATACCTTCAGAGTCGGGGAGCGACCTCATGATGAGGCACTTCTGTTCTTTTTGGGTTTGGGGTTTAGGATTTATAGGGATTAGGCTTAGGGTTTACGCTTTCGGGCGTAGGGTTTAGGGCTCAGGGTGTAGGGTTTATCGTTCCTCTTAATGATGGTAATGAGACTGGAGAATAGCAGGGAATAACAGTCCCTGCTTAAAACACTTTAATGGTCTTTATGACCCATTTCTCCAATCCTTACTTACCACTAGACAAATACATCTTGGTTTTCCAACTTCCTATTTAGCCCAGGCGCAGGCCGCTTCGAGACGGAAATCCCAGGCTGCGACTGAAAGCCTTGCTTCAATGAGCATGGCCAAGTGATGGGTTCGCAGAAAACTGCGGGCGGCCCTTCAGGCCCTTCTACAAGTAGAAGCCTTCTTGAAGATGCAAACACAGCAGAAAAGACCCTAAACACTGAATCCTGAACCCATAGCAGAGGGTGGCGTTTAGCCAGGCTGCAGGTGACAGAGGCGATTCGCTTGGCGGCTCCCCTTGCAAGGCCAGGTTTAGTGCCAGAAGGCCTCTTGCTCGCAGCTCCTGGCTGTGTGAGCTTTATAGAAATTACAATGTTTTCCCCATTCCTGCTCCTAAACCATAAGCCCAAACCCCAAACACTAAATCCTAAACCCTACCGTGAAACTTCAAAGGCTCAGCCTACAACCCCACTCCCTAAAACTTAAAATCGCAAACCCTAAGCCCGAACCCCTAAACTTTACACTAAACGCTAAACCTAAACTCCTAATCCCTAAACCCGTAAACCCCCAAACCTGGAACCCTGTCTTGTAAAAGAGGGCTCCTGGTCATCTGTCTCGGGCAAGGGCGCCAAGGCCTGCAGCATCTGCGCGGAGGCTGTGGCCTCAGAAGTGAAGGCCTCGTACCACAGCCTCATTGGTTTAGGGTTTAGGGTTTAAGGTTTGGGGTTCTGGAACTACTAGCAACCACGCGACTGTGCAGCACAATTTTGCTTTGAGACTCAAGGCGCCTGCGGTCCAGTCCAGAGTCTAGCTACGCAACATAGCATGTCAGTTTCTACTCCTACCACGGTGCAGCTCAAAAGTGAATAGAAATCCACACCCGTGATATCGACGTGTGGGGTAGAGACTGTACAAATGGCTACGAGCAACTTGCCGCCGATTCTGTGGGCCGATACACAGCCGAAGATAATAGTACGCAACATAGTAGCTGATGCTATGCATAGCTTTCTTGTATGCCCAAATTGCACGGACGGGAAATGAGCATAGTGCGGTGTGAGCTCCTTGCTCACGCACTATCACGGAACCTGTTTCTCAAGTGCCGAATTTAGCAACAATGGCTTCAGCGACTTCGTGAGTGCGTCGGCAAGCTGCAGGTGGGTAGGCACCCAACGGAGTTCGTCCCTGTGTGGGGCGTAAGCGTTGCAAGTCCGCTCTTCTTCTTCCGTCCACAAGCTCTGGCGGAGCGCGGCCATTTCAATGCCAGCCTTTTATCTTCGACAGTGCGAGGGATCAAACTGAGGAGATGATCCGTCAGAGATCTGCAGCCATTGAACTGCAAGTGAAAAAGGGATCGCCGTCGCAGTATTTGTTCCATTCGGTGGACATTGCTGCGTCAAGTCCCATACGCACCTCAACCCTTACACTATGGTAGTCAATTACTTTGAATCTCTTCCCTTGCGTGGTGTCACCTGGGTTGAGCAAAGATTCGGCCATCAGCCCTGTAGCTGTGGGATTCAGCTAATGCTCGGGAGCATCGATCTCGGCCTCAATCTGAAAGCCATGGGACAGCAGGAAATGCATCTTTTTCGACATCCAATTTGCCTAGGTCAGACATGGTAAATGCCGTGATACTCCGTCTCTCGCCGTTTGGTGGAACGACGGAATGTTAGACCTTTGGACTAAAGACAAACAACCGGTCTTTGGTAATGTGAAGACGACCTGCCACTAATTCCCCGTCTACCTGCAGGTAAGTTCCCCCACCAGGCTCTTCCATCCAAAGCTCGCCACCACGAGAGTACGGGCCCAAACTTGTCGTGAGATTTGGTGCGCCGGGTTTGTTACCCCTATCAGTGTGTGGGCCTACGTGTGGATTTGTGAACGACAGTGCGTTCCACGTGGCGTTTGGTAGTAGGTTTTCTCCTACCTTAGCCTGGATGCACCCCTTAAAGTATTTGATAAGATCAGGAAAATCGTAAGTGGCATCACTAACACCAACTAAACCACCACGCCTGTAGACGCCTAACGTAGACGCTATGGGATAATAGTCTCACGGGCGTCCGCATCTTGAGCAACTACGGGTCTTAGGCACGAGGAACTAGTACCCTTAACTAGCGCGAAAGCCCTAAGGAGTTCCAAGCAACTATGACTGCTAAAGTCCACATAGTTTGCCAGCGCTGAAGCGTAGCTCTCTAAGGAGCCGACTTCCTGAGCCACGGGTGAATTCTCAGCACTCCCGCCAATAGGTAATCTGGCACGTCCCCGCTCAGGGCATGATTGGCCCGTCTTTTCTGTGGCTCTGTTCCGTGGAAGCGAAAAGTGCTAGGAGGAGTTGCAGCGCCGGACTTGGGCATGACTGGCGTGGCAGGAGCACAAGACCAGGCGTCGGCGGCACAATGGCCGGCGCGGGAGCCGACACTACTGGGCCCATCGACTCGTCTGGCTGAGCAGAATGCTCGTCTATGTAGCGTTGTTCTGGCCCGTTGACCACCGCCTCTGCCAGGACGGGAACGCCTGCCAAAACTCGCGCAGCAGCCAGCTTTTATTCGTCGGCAGGACGTAGTTTGTGTACGCTAAGGAGGACTGGTCGGTACACTGGTACACCTTCGTTCAACAGCCATAGGGCGTTGCCAGCTTCGCGCCCTATAACCCGTGACACGGTAGACCATACCACGCCTGGCTTTGGAGGAACATTATCCCTTCGACACACAACCAAGTCGCTGACTCTGTAGTCGAGGGGAAAATGAGGCAGCTTCCCCAGCACATGCTGCGAAGGAGAGAATCCCTGGCACCGGGAAAGTTCCATGGCCACAACTCTCCGCGCCTCCCTGCCAGCGGCGGCGGTATCTTGCACCACTTTTCTGATCATGGCCTTCAACAAGCCTCCGTGCCTGGCTAGATACTGCGTGACCTCACCTCGAAGGGACGTGCCCCTATCGGCGATGAAGGTTTTGGGATGGCTGGCCCACGCTATCCAACGCTTTTTCGTATGCCTTCTAGGAGGGCCTGCACACTAGGATTATCCGCTGCATCCATTTTCTTCTCAAGCTGTGTAAATTGTTCTTGCCACCAGGCTAGATCCCTCCACTTAGCGATGACGGAGCCTGCTAAAGGCGGCTCCCGACCCAACCCTCTGGCGCGATGCCCGCTGAAATTCCACAGTCTCGATAGCCACATATAGAGCTCCATCTGGTTTGAGCATGTGTGTGGATTACTGCTCGAGCTTCTCTGCAAACCCTGATGTAATGTTCAACCCATGACTCTCCTGCCCTGCAACCACGCCTCATCATCCAGATGACACATTGCACCTGTGTCTGGTTCACTAATCCTAAGGCATGAGCATCCGGTGGGATAGCTGCGATGAACCACAAGCACAAGGCCGCTCCAGCTACAACAGATTGCATCACCCCAATTCTCTTGCGAATGTTTCCACGTCTGCACAGAATATGTTTGATAGACCAAAACCTAATCCTGGCCCTGGCCATCAACGGTGCAACGAGGTCAGACGGCGCGCTGTCAACTGCAAGGGATAAGCCCAGAACATCAAGAGCTGGTGATGGGTTCAACACATTCCCCATGACGTGTAGCCGTTGTCCAGCACGCGCATATGGACTTTTGTACCACTGGCATTTTCCAACGTTGATCTCATTCTTTCAACACCTCGGCAACATCCTTTGCGCGTGTCACAAGTGTCCTTGTATCTGAATCCCAAAGGACACCGTCATCCATAAACAACAGGTCACGCAAAGGTAGCCCAAACATTTTGGCATCAAACTGATTCCATTTGTTGCGCACTGAAGCTTCCTGCAAACAAATTTCCGCCACAAGTGCAAATAAGGTACGCTAAAGGAACTGTTTTGCCATGGGGTCTGGAGATGGGAAACTGTTCTGTCTAAGAGGCCTCTCCAACACCGCGTGCATCTCCGTCGCCCCGAGCTTGCTCTCCAACACGTGAAAACGGCGACGACGATCAAGTCTATCAAAAGCTTTAGAGATGTCCAGTCGGAACGCCTGGTACCTGATTGGCCCAACAATGGGAGGCTTCTTTCAAGTAGCACGCGACTAAAGAGCTTGGAAACAGAGGAGCCCATACGTATAGGTCGTACGTGTTTCGCGAGCTTGGGCCTGGAAATCTTGAACAAATTAACCATCACCACCCCTGCCCAATCTGATGGCAAAACTCCTGTTGACAACATCCTGTTGAACCAGTCCAACAACATCGGGCCACCCTCCTCATGCTTTACAATACATTGCAGAAGCTCACGCGGGGCCGCGTCTGGACCAACCGCCTTCCCCGCCGACCCTTATCTGCGGCTTGTTGCAGCTCCTCCACGCTACACGGCTGAACTTTGTCCATATGATCCGGCTTCCATTCCGGCAATGGCCGGCCTTTGTAGATTTCCTCCAAGTGTCCTTCGTTGTTGCAGGGCTGCCTTCCACAACCCTTGCCTCCCGAAATGCCTTCTTCACAATCTCTGGGTCTACATATGCGGAGCTGGGTCTGGCCTTAGTAAATTGCTTGGCCATGTCTTTGAGGGCGGACTGATCAATGTAACCAATAGCCGGTTTACCCACCACTGGCCCCGGTCCAGTATCAAATCTCTTCCCTTTGCGATGACTTCCTTGAAGATAGACTCTGGCATGAAGAAACTCATGATCCGTTCCGATGATCGCATAGCTGTCCTGCACAAGTACCACATCTGAGGTACATACCCTAGCCGCTGCAATGACATCAAACACCTTGCCCTTGACATTTGCTTTCCTCGGTCTTGACGTGCGCAAGTCCTTCTGCGGCAACGATGGTAAGACTGAAATCGCCCTACCCTGCAGCTTATCCACGCGCAGTCCCTTACCATCCAAACCATACGGTTTCAGGGTGCCCTGATCCCAGCACCAGCCCACGCTGGCATGGCTGTCTGCTCCCATCACCACTGGCAGCGTCGTAGGGCGCAACTTCTGCAAGGCTTCAAGTACTTCCTGAGCATGTTGCATCTGAGTACATCCCAGTATCCAATGGATACTGCCAAACCAAAGTTGCACGCCTGACTGCCTGTGTTGCATTTTCAGCCACATGCCCTTCGCAAATCCCTTACGTCTCACAACCGCCCACATTTCACTCTTGAATAGAAATACCCTGCCCTCTCCCTTGGTCATCCGATCTATATTCCAAAACCGTCCACCCTTCTACTTACTTCCTCTGTTTTCCATCCTGGCACATCTCTCGGCAACTCCTGGAGCATTACAAGCATGTCGTCTGAAATCGTGCTTGACAAGCCCGCCTCATCCTTAAGCTGGTACATCACTTCAGTGATGGCTTTGGGGGCGTTAAGCAGACAGGTGCCTCCAATGTTCCAGGATCCGACTTCCAGGGCACATTTCTCTTCAGTCACTTCCGTGGGTCAGCGTTGAGTGGCTCTGATTGCCGATTCAACCTCACTGCGGCTAGCTCCTACTTCCTTTGCAATGGAGTCCATGTCAAACCATGGTCTGTCAGGCGACCTCTCCTCTATGAACAGGCCAGTTTTCCCCTGAACAATGTCAACACCAGAGATCTTAGAGTCCCCAAACCAAGCGCTCGCTGTAGCATATTCGACATCTAACGCTGCAAAGTTGAGGTCAATACGCAACTCCTGTAGCACTCCTCTGGCCCACGCTGCACGCGATCCTCTCAATCTCTCCTGGGGAGACTTACTAAAGGAGACCCATATCTTGTTGCCTTCAGAGTTGACTGGTTTCGCGGCATTATATGCTGAGATGATGGCATACATGCGTTTCTTGATCTGGCCAGGCGTCTCCCTGGGCGTGGCAAAAAAATGCCATAGCAATTTTCCTGGGCGTGGCAAAAAAGGCCATAGCAACCGACCTTCGAGGTCCCGTTGTGAACGGGTACTCATCCAAATGAGGTTCAACCTTCAACTCCACATTTGACTTACGAAGGTCTGCAAGGATGGTACCTCGTCTGGAATTCTTTGGCCATCCTCCAAGGAAAAGCCTCTTGCGGTCCTCACTACCCGTTCCTGAAGCAACAGGTCTAGCTGCTTGCTGCCCCTTCTCAAGTTGTTCGAGCCGCTCCCAGGCGGTCTACTTTGTCACTTGCCTGGTCAATCCTGGTGCGCAAGGTACGGAACATCTCTTGCTGTTTCCCTTCAAGTCTTTTTGCAACAGAATCCAATTGCCCTCGATGACTCTGAAGAATCCCCGACGCCTGTTCCTGTAACAAGTCCCTCAGCGTCCTCACATCAACTGTCACAGACTCCGCATTTCCCTTAAATTTCGCGTTCCCCCTCATTGTCGATGTCATCATCTGAGATCCCTTCAAGTCCTCTCCGAGGCGAAGTCATTTCGAGCTTGCCGTACAGGTCCGTAATTACCCTTCACTTAGTACCCGGCTCTCACGATGTAGACGCAAAGTACTCTCGGATTCTTGCCCTCGCCGCTGGGGCGAAGGGTCACCGTACGGGAGCTTCAATGCAGGGACAAAGGGCAGTCGACCGCAGCGGTCACCGCACAGGGGCGACCCCTGAGTGCACAATTGCCCGAACCTTCAGCTTGCCCTCGCGTAGTCCTTCAAACTTGCCCTTCTTTTTATTAGCACGCGACTACGGAGAGATCAGGGGCTACAGTCACCGGCCTAAGCTTGACCTTGAGCCTTGAGGGTTTAGGGTTTGGGGTTTAGGGTTTAGGATTTGGGGTTTGGGGTTTAGGGTTTGCAGGCGTCTACATCAAGTCCCGTTTCCTGGCACTTCGGAAACGGCACACATCTCGTCCTTGGTCTCCAGCTTCAACTCCAGTTTCGATTCTTGCTTCGTGATCTGTCGCGGATTCGGCGGGAGCTGCCACCCGCATTCCTATGCAGCACGGCCAAGGCAACTGTATTTGTTTGAGCTATAGTCTGAACTCCTAGCATCCCCCCAATAACCCCTACAATAATCCCGTATAAAATCCCCTATAAAACGCCTTGGAAGAAATTTATAGTCCCCCTTAAGTAGATAGAATATGGCTTTGGGTATATTATAATAAGATTCCCATATAATCCATGTTCCAGCTACTTAAGGGGGACTATAGGCTGTAGCTCATGTGGGGTTCAGGGGTCTAGGGTGCAGGGGCTTAGGATTGTTACACGTTTAAAGCTTTATGGGCGTGAAGTTCTAGGGTTTAGGTTTAGGGCTTAGGGTGATTTAGGGCTTTTAAAGGTTTAGCGATTTAGGTGTCCATGAACTGCTTCTAGCTGTATAAGATGAGTTCCTGATCAGAGACTATATTAGAGAATATACTAGACTACAAAAGATACCCAAGTCCACCCGTTATGGTGTCTTGGTACGGCTAAAATTGACAAGTAAGGAATGGAGGAAGTTGAACAAATGAAAATGGCAACCAGTTTTGGTTTGCGGTTTAGGGTTGCGCATATACGGTAGGCCCCATGTAAATTGCTCAACAATGCAGGAATTTGAAATGCTTTCCATTCAATCAGTGCCTACTAGTTACTAACAACCAGCAAGCAGCGCACGGAGCGTCTCATCGTAGAGGACAGCAACACCGCGCATACTGGCCCTCAGCACTTTCACCCGACTCACCAAGACCTCGACTTGCCTCGAGGATTCGACATCTTTGCCTGGAGGCTGAGGATCCTTGTTTTGGTCGAGTGCTCTCCAGTCGGCCTGCACCCGCAGCTGGTCCCTTTCAGCTAAGAAGTCCAACGTGACCCCTCCCAGAACCGCTCTCGACTGCGCAGACTGCGTAGACTCCGCCGGCTCCAGAAGCGCTGTCTTCCGCACAGCACGCACACAGAGGCTGTCCCCAAGAAGACCCGCTGCCACCTCGAAGGAACCAAGCTGACACGTGGCCGCCTGAGGCACTGCAGGCGCCACGTGTCTGGGCATAAGGGGCCTGTCAGGCACATGGGGCGCTCGCAGCAAGCTCTGGACAGCCACCTGGGAGTTGTCAAAAATTCAGGTCCTCCTTTTTATCCCAAAATCTACAATCACCTGTCATATCCCCCCATACAAAGGACCCTGCAATTTTGGGATGCCCCCACCAGGTCCGGGACACGCGTGAGCCTGGGGATGAAATGCACCGAAAGCATACTGCGAAGCCCCTGGTGCCAGGGACCCAAATGTAGCAAGCCCTCGGCACCACCAGCATTGTAGGCGATGTGGAGATCCTCCTCGACTAGGTCAAGGGTTTGGGCCTAGCCACTGGAGTGATACAGGGGATTGTATAGGCGAGTATTGTGGGGGATACTACAAGTGTGTATAATTTTTTGCCATACCCAAAACCTATTCTTTACCAGTCATCCTTTGACTTATCTGAGAAGGATGGGTCCAACAGCTTCGGAACGCGTCGTTAGACACTGCTGGGTCACAGCAAATAAACTTTGCGGCCGTATGAGAAGCAGCTAATGTTGAAGCTTGTTATGTAGCTTGGCACTTCTCGCCTCAGTGCCTCCTGTCCAACGGTCCGACAGAAGTAGCACTCCTTTATCGGCCTACACCCAGGGCGTGACAGGGAAGCACCCGGCCTGAACACTTTCCTTCAGATTCATATTGCAGATGGGATACGACCAAATGCCACGTTAAGGTGATTGCTATGTTGGGGAAAAGGCCAAAGGCCTGAAGCCCTTCGCCAACAGCAACGTGACTCTTATCTAATTTGTCTCTTTAATTATTGCACAGTCCTTCCAGCCCTGCGATGCGAGAGGCAGGATCTGCAGGGTCATTCCACGCTCTGAGATCTCTTTGAGCCGAAGCGTCCAGCATGGCTTCGCTGCCGTGATGTGGATCAAGTTTGGGCTGGCTGGCAGCGCTTGTGGAAAGCGCACGAAAGCCCCCAACATGCCCTTCAGGTCCTGTTGTTGGTGCACATGGTCCATGACCTGACCCTGGCAATGCCGTAGAGAGCCAACAAAGCCCTGTTCAGCCTCCACTGCGTGTGCCGCAGCGTACAGCGTCACGGGTGCCAGCGGTAGCTGTTCTTTCAGCAGTCGTGCCACCAACGCTGTGGCAGACACCTCGGTACATGGACCCACTAGCACCTCCTTCATTTGCGCATCGCAGTCTGCCAGCTGCACTTCCAGCTCGCCCAGAAAGGGTCCGGCCGTGCCAACCGAGCCGAACGTTGCGGGCTCGAGTGCGGCCTGCAAGCGCTCGCGTTCCTCCGAGAGCTGTAGCAGCAGCGCATCCCTGGCGATGCGATCCCAGCTGGCTTCATCCTCGCCCCAGAAAAACTGGCATTTTCGACCCTGCAGCAAAGCTGAAACCGCCTCCAGGGCCTGGCCAAAGACACTGTTACGCCACCCAAACCCAGGCCCCCTTGAAAGGATCCAACAAAAACCCAATGTAGTAATGGGTTCATATTGGGGGGTTCCATTTTTTGGATCCTTTAGGGGGTCTGGCAACCTAAACGACAAGTCTGAATCTGCATATCTTTACCTGAAAGGTCGTCCAGAGCACAGTCTAAATATCTGAGCTATGCTCTTGAGTCCTAGTATCCCCCTGAAGAAGCCCTATGATAGCAACCCTACATAGTCCCCTATGGAACCCGCCTTTTCCAGGAGTCTAGACTACCGCTCATCTGCACTCTCTGGCCATCATGAAACCGAAGGCCGTCCGCCTCACGCGGAGCAGGACCTGCCTCGCAAGATGCCATCGCCTCCAGTTCTCCGAGCTCGCTTAAAGGCTCGGGGTTTAGGGTTTGGGGGTTTCAGGTGTTCTTTTAAGGCTTAGGCTAACAGGGTTTAGGGTCTAGGAGTCTAGGATTCAGGATGATTCAGGGCGTTTCGGGTGTAGGAGACAGGTATGGGGTTCAAGTTTTTCGGGCGTAGAGTGTAGGGAATCGAGGAAAAAGTTACAAGGACTATAACTTTAACCCCTACAAGCAGCAAAACGACACTCAGGCACAGCGGGGGCACCTGCAGCTGCCTTGCGAAGTCATAAGGCATCTCCCATTGCCAAGCCTGTTGGACTTTGTATGCTGAAGTAATAACAATAGAGATATACCGTATAACATACAAAATTATACCTGCAAAGGTTAACAAGAAAAAGATAGTGGCAGTAGATATTTGATGGAAATAGTAGATGGTGGTGGCAGCCATCGGTGTTGAAGTAGCAATAGGAGTAGTAGTAGTAGTAGTAGTAGTAGTAGTAGTAATAGTAGTAGTAGTAGTAGTAGTAGCAGCAGCAGCAGCAGCAGTAGCAGCAGCAGCAGCAGCAGCAATAATAATACGAATAGTAATAGTACTTGTAATTTTAATGATGATAGTAATAATATTAATAGCAGCTCGACTGCTCCTCCTACCCTCACTACTAGTACTGGTAGTAGCCTTCTCCCAACAAGAATATCGTGGATGCTCAGAAATGGAAGAAGAAGAACCTTACAAATCCCGAAACCCTATACTCCTATATACCCTTATGTAACCCCTATGATCCTTTAGAGGCACCCCTAAGTTCTGGCCTCCTGCAAGTCTCCAGTGGCCTCGGATTGGGAACCCTTCACTAGTTCAGAGGTTTCTTGGCTAGGGTTTAGGGTTTAGGGCTTAGAGTTTAGCTGTGTCCCGAAACCGCTGCCCAGCCAAACCCAATAAACTGAACCATGACATGACGCATGGAACCGGAGGGCCGATGCATGGGGCAAGGATCGCTTCATGATGAAAAAAGAACAAGCCTTGGTGAGGGTATGGAAGCAAAGGGAAGATGACCAATGCCTTATGGATGGAAGTATGCAACGAATTTCCCCCACGCAGCCTGTTCCCCACTCAAATTTAGGTCAGTCTCAAGATGATGGGCGCTTTGGGTTATAGACTGTATTACGGCACCTAATATTTGGGAGTACCAAAATAGGACCCTAAACCTAGGTAGGCGCCGAGACTCTGCTCCGGCCGGAACTTGTGGTAAGTCTCTCCTCCGATTTGCACGGTCGCGGCGCTTCAGCAGGCGAAGCCTCAGCAAGTCTTTCGGTGTTCATGCAGGGGTCGTGGACCTTCGTGCTTAAAGCATCTTCCAACTTACTGGTTCTTAGTACCCGCTAGGTACCATATTCCACTATTCCCTACAAACCCCAAACCCTAAACCATATACGTATATGTATATATATATATATGCTGCCATAGACATATACATATATATATATATATGCTCTTTTTCCCTACGAAGCCCCAGTAAGCCAACTGCAGCTCAGCTACAGAGCAGCTGACTCTGCTGGAGCCAAAGCAAGCCCTTGCTGAGCGCAAAGGAAAAGGAGGAACTGGCCTTCCAGGGTTTAGGGCTTAGGGCTTTAGGGTTTAGGGTTTAGGGCTTAGGGTTTAGTAACAAGAAGGGAGTTCGGCTTGTTGGGAATTGGGAAGAAAGGAATGTAATATTTTAGCTCGCTGGGGATTAGTGAGGAATATATATATATATACATATATATGTGTGTGGTGGAGGGTTTAAGGTTTTGGGCTTAGGGTTTAGGGTCACTAGGGAATAATGAAACACAATATATAGGGACTTGTATAAGGATTCTATTCCCTTACTCCCTATAAGTCACCAGGAAATCAGCAAAATGTCGGCACGACTTCATGCCTGCTCGAATAAGCCGCCCGGAAGGCTCAGCGCCTGCGTAACCTAGCCACGCAAAATGCTGGGGTTATAGAGGGTTTAGGGTTTATGCAAGCTGTCTGCAGACCATCCAAGCGAGAAGCACGCTAAGATGCCTAGGGCACGGGTTAGTAGGGAATATGAGAATTTAGGGGGTTATATTGGGAGAATGGAAAAGAAAATGGAAGCCACTACATTAAGTTGGGTACATGTTGGGGTTATATGGGGAGAAAAATTCCACAAGGTTGATACTCGACAGCCCTGGGCCTGTGTCCGCACAACGGAAGGCCGCCTGGAGACTGTTTCTGACCAAGGTCTACATAACAATTAGAAATCAAAAAGACATTTGTATGTATATATATATATTTTTTTTTCATTTATGTATATATACAATGTTTGGAATGACATCAACATATAGAGATATATATATATATGTGTACATCTGATATAGGATAACCATATCAAATTCAAGATACATATGTCATGGTCCCTTCTCCTGGCCTCAAAGTCCAAGCCGCGCCTTTGAAGATTTCGGAAGATCCGAGCGGCGAGGGCCTGGCAACAAGCCCGGGACGTGGAGATACTGGAAAAAGAATGGCACCTACAATTAAAGGTGTTTATGTATTCCTATCCCACTTCGCATGGTCAGAGCACCTTTTCTGACTCATGGCTCAGCAACGAAGATCATATCCTTCCTGACTAGTATAATCGTAGTCTGCATTTGGAAATATGTTATCCAACACTGCTCAGCTCGCCTGCGCCAAGCGCACAGAGCCAACTGCGCTGCTCAGGCGACGCCCCTGGTTCCTTGACAAAGGCAGGCAAACCCCCTTGTGCGAAAGAACCTCTCACAGCAGTCCTTTCAGGAAAAACGAGGCCGAGCAAGTGGCGTTCAAAACCTGAAGCTGCTGCACCCTGAGAACAAGATAGCAAAGGTCAACGGTAGGGCATCAGACGCATTGCTGCAGCTCGTCGTCTCCACGCTGCCTTGCAGGGCTGTTGCAGGGAGCAAGCCATTATGGGGAGTATATTGGGAAATCACCCCAGCCCCAAGAATGGCGAATCAAATGGAAAAGAAATGAGCCATAGTCTAAACTCCCAGTATCCCCCTTGATAACCCGCATAGTAGTCCCCAATATATTCCCCTACATAACCCCCTTTACAGGGTTTGGATTATGGCTCAACTGGAAAAATGGAAGCAGAACCTGCAGTACAATCGCTGCCCGCTTTCGAAGGACTGGTGGAGCCTGGCCGAGGGAGAAGCTGAAAAAATATTGTATACATGCTATAACTATTACTGGTACTTTTGCTATTGTTGTTCCAATTTCTTACGATTATTGCCCTAAACCCTATTAAAAAAATAGTAGTTTCCATTTTCTTTTCCATTGTCCTTATATAACCCCAATATATTCGCTTATTCCCCCCAACCATTATTACTACTATCAGCCACTTCAGCCGACTCACAAACGCCTCACCCACCAGCAGCCGTGCGGTCTCGGGGTCTGCTGGCACCGCCTCCTGAAAGTGTGCTACAGGGGTGGTAGGGTTTAGGGTTTTAGGGTTTTAGGGTTTTAGGGTTGAGGGGTTTAGGGGTTTAGTGGTTTCGGGTTTATGGTTTGGGGTTTTAAGGTTTACAGTATGGGTTGAGGTTTGGGGTTGGCTGGTGTTCCTCCAAACTTGGGGTACCCAAAAAGGAGAAGCTTTAGAGGGTTTAGGGTTTAAAGTTCGTGAAAATTAGACGTACAATTTCGGGGGGCCGCATGATAAGGACGCTATAATATATTGGGGTCTATATGCGGGGTCCCCAATACAGTATATTGTCCCCATGGAAACTGCCACAGATGCGCAAAGCATCTGCTTCCCACATGAAACTACAAGTGCGTACAGGTGACCTGCTAGGCTGTGCCCATCATACAGGAAATCACAACACGAAGGAAAGCATCGTTTTGGACTATGTGCATGCTTGCGACTGTCCAAATGCCTTCCATCTTGACATGTGAGCCATAATCTAAACTCCTAGTATCCCCCCTTACTAACCCCAATAATACTACCCTATGTCATCCTCGATATAACCCCTTTTAAGGAACCCCTTGTAAGGAGTTTAGACTATAGCTCATGTTGTTAGTGGGCAAGAAGAGAAAGGGACCCCTGTAGTAGCCCCCAAATGATTCCATCAACAAGATTACCCCCTAAACCCTCAACCCTAAATAGTAGTTTCCATTTTATTTTCCATTATCCCTATATCATCCCCATATAATTAAGGTTGTTGCCCCACAATTCCCTACAAACAACACAGTTTTCACAAGCCAGCCTTCACTTCGAGCGCTTTTCCTGGAGGTGCAATAACCTCCCAGGTTAGTCTCAGAATAGCGCCGTGAGACCTGAGGTCCAGCTAATTAACCTCTATATCATGTATTCCCTTATCCCCTACTCTAACCCCAATATATATATATACCCTGTTATATTATAATAGTTTCCATGTTCTTTTCCATAAACCCTATATGGCCCCAATATACTCTCCTCTGGCCTCGGAGGCCTCACCCGCAAGCACCCGCAGCCTCTCCTCCTCGCAAAGAACTTGACAGGTTGCTCCCTGGTTCTTCGGGGCTCACAAGGACTGTCCTGCGCTCGGAGTCGCGTCTCCAACGCCTGAGAGTCTCTCGAAGGCACCCTAAACCCTAAATCCTGAACCCTAAACTCTAAATCGCAAACTCAAGTCGAAGTCCTAAATCCTAAATCCTAAACTCGAATTTCTAGACCCTAATCCCTAGGTCCTAAACCCTACAGGCCAGGATTTCTTATGTTTCATTGTTCTTTCTCACAATCCTCTGCCACTCCAATGTCGGAGCTTCAGTGCTACTCCCTACTCTAATCCCTAAGTCCTAAATTCTAAACCCTAATTCCGAAACCCTAAGCCCTAAACCCTAAACCTTAGCTCCTAAACCTTAAAGCCTAAACCCTAAACCTTAGTTCCTAAACCTTAAACCCAGTAAGCTAAATGTTCCCACCCTCTGCCAACCCGAATCAACGCCTCGCAGCGAGCACACGCAGGGCTCCCTAAGGCGATCCGAAGCGCCTGCAGCCGCTTGCTGGGGCTTAGTAGGGAATAAAGGAACACATATATATATACACATATGATAGGATTTAGGGTTAGTAGGGAAGAAGAGAATATACTATGTAGGGATTATATAAGGATTATTCCCTTATTCCCCAGTAGAATCAGTCTGCCCAGGAGGCGTACCCCAAACATGCAGAATCAGAATCCATGCATTGCAACAAAAATTCAAAATGCCTTCATGCATGGGAACTCATTTTTGCGATGCGCCTCGGTTTCATCCAGTGTACCCTCATTGTGGCGCTCCTCCCAGATGCTCAGATGCTGCCATCTAAAGTCGCACACCCCTGTATATTATAGTAGCTTCCATTTTCTTTTCCATTATCCCAGTATAACTCCCATATACTATAGTAGTTTCCATTTTCTTTTCCATTATCCCATTATAACTCCCATATACTGTAGTAGTTTCCATTTTATTTTCCATTATCCCAGTCTATTGGGGACCCGTCGTCTCCTCCAATTCTCGTTCCAACTCCTCGCAGGACGGCTCAGGGAGTCAAAGAAGCTGTAATATTCATATCAATATTAATATCAATATTGATATTATTCTTAGTCTTTATATTAATGCCAACATTTGCTTGGAAGTACGACGAAAAATGAGAACTTAGAATGTTTCGGCATGCATGGCTAGCTGCAAAGGTGTTCATATGACGCCCTTTGCTAGGTAGGGCCCCTGCATCAAACCAGAACTAAATCACTACCTCTGCAAAATCCATGTCTAAGTGCCAAGGTGATACGCCCACCTTGGCACGAAGCTGTTCTGATAGCTGGTAACAGGCCGTGTATAAAACTGGTCTTGACTAGCAAGTCTAGCTCCTTGTCTTATTGATTCTGAGTCGGGAATAAGTGAATATAATCCCTGTACAATGATTTTCCTTATTCCCTTCTAACCCCCCTGGAAGTCTGTGGAATCGTGTTCAGTGAGGAATTGTGCCACTTTCAACCCACCACTGCCTTTCAAGTCGAGAAACGTTGCCCGAAGGGAGAACTCGGGTTTTGCCCTGACTTCTGGGTTGCTGTTAAGGGACCTTTACCATCCTGTGGGTACATAATTAAAAATGAGGTTTCCTTACTATAGTAGTTTCCATGTTCTTTTCCATTATGCTTTTGTAACCCCAAGATACTATAGTAGTTCAAAAACAGTTCCTTAAAAGCATTAACAGCAACCCAGACTTGGCCGAGGCGGGAAACGCGAAGCGCTTTCGCGTGGGCATGTGTCCAGTCCTGGCAGCGTTCACGAATCCTGGTGAGCCTGCGGCAGAAGCTATATTGTTATCATTATTTTCATTTGTATTGTTCTTGCTGTTATTGTGATTATTATTGTTATTATTATTGTTATTATTGTTGTTATTCTTATTATTCTTGTTATTATTGTTCTTATTTGTATTGTTATTGTTGTTATTGTGATTATTGTTATTCTTCTTGTTATCATCATTATTGTTATTGTCATTTGTTGTTGTTATTGTTTTCAGTATTGTTATTATTTAGGGAAAAGCTGGCCTCTGAAAAAACGACTGAGGCACCGACGTGGTGCCCTCTTGCGGGGTTTCCGCTCTCCGCCTGGGCTGCACAAACTTCTGGCGAATGGTAGGGTTTCTAGGGTGTGTAGAGTTGTAGGGTTTTAGGGTTTTAGGGTTTTAGGGTTTTATCTTTCGCTCACAAAGTGTATATACTTCCAATTGTATTGCTATATGTTACCTGCAGGATTCTTTCCTTCGGAAATTGCCAAATGTGGGCATTATTCATGCTGCTTAGCCAACCCAAAGAGATGGGACAGCAAGGTATCTCCCACTCTCAACAGTGGTAGGTTCCCTGAATGGGGGGACCCCAACATAGACCCCAAAACACTAGTCCCTATTATGGGGACCCTCAAAATGGTACCGCTAATTTTGGGAAACCCTAAACCCTGTATGACCCCTTTAAGACCCTATATATCCCCCTATAAACCCCTTTATAGGTATCCCCTAATTTTTGGGAAACCCCCAAGGTCTTGATGGCTTGCACGTGTCAAGCGAAACATGTGTTGGCCCCGCCGAGGCAAGAGCCCGAAACAGGCACCGAACGCCAGGCTCTGTGGTACAGTATGGTATAGCATGGTATAATATGGTATGATATAGTATAATGTAGAATAATATGGTATAATATGGTATAACATAATATATAATATGGCAGAATACGGTATAATATAATATAATAGCATAATATAATGTAGTAGTATATGGCTCCGTATCACTTGCTCTCAGCACTTGCATGATTTGAATATAAGGAATGGTTGATGGGCTTCGTTCCTACAAGGACTGCGATAGGCATCAACTCCCTCACTTCCTACTAAGCTTACTGGTTCTTAGTAGGGAATAAGGGGATATGTCAAAAAGAGAGGAAGTGTATTAGTAGGGAATAAGGGAATATGTTATGTAGGGGAGTATGTAAGGATTGCAGCCCCTTATTCCCTACTAGGAACCAGTGAGTACGCAGCAGGTTGCGGAGCGCTGTACTTGGGTATAGCGTGCTGCTGGTCAACACCCACACACACGACAATTCTGGCAACGACTGGGATGGGCGAGCAACCCCCATTCTTACTAGGGTAGTAGAGAATAAGGGAATAAATCCGCATATAGAGTCCACACATCATAATATTCCAACACCCAGTAAGCGTGGTTTTTCCAGTCTCCAGGCTTCCTGAAGAGCCTTATATACATG
The DNA here is from genome assembly GCA_905231905.1 of Symbiodinium pilosum. Lineage (NCBI taxonomy): Eukaryota > Dinophyceae > Suessiales > Symbiodiniaceae > Symbiodinium > Symbiodinium pilosum. Next base: position 39,172 of record CAJNIZ010010791.1, on the reverse strand, counting down.
GCTAATGCCGTCTACAAACGATGGAGGAAGGCGGTCTCGCTCAAGCCATGACAGCAAAAGGGACTCAACTCAAAAGCTGTTACTACTAGCACTGGTAACTAGTAATAAGAATAAGAATGCTAATGGTACTAATTTCCTGCTGCTGCAAATTCAGTCTTCAATTGACATAACGTTTCTCCTTGCACCAGTAGGACGGGAAGCTATCACTCTCAGCGTCAGTTCTCGAAAACTGCCCACAGCTTCAACAACTGGAATTTGCGGTAGCAGGCTGCTTGAGGCACCCCCGCATGCTGCCTTGTAGATGAAATTCTCACACCCTCCTTCCTAAACCATAAACTCTAAACCCTAAGCCCTAAGGCCTAAACCCTAAGCCCTAAACCCTAAACCCCTAAACCCTAAACCCCTAAATCCCTAAACCCTACATCCTTTACTGCGTTATGTGAGGCTTCCCAAGTGGGAGTTCGGGGATTCACCCTCTGTCACATAGTACAAGGCTTCAGGACGGGCTTCGCTGTGCCGCTAAATTACTATAATTAAAGTTGCTGTTAAGGAACTGTTCTAAACTACTATAGTAAGGAAACCCCATTATTTACCAAATATCCATATGAGCAATCGTCTTAACTCCTAGTATCCCTTTCACAACCGTTACAATACTCCCCTAGATAACCCCCAGATAGTAACTTCTTTTAAGGAGTTTAGACTCTAAACCCTAAACCCTAAATCCTAAACCCTAAACCCTATATAATCCCCTATATAGCCCCATATTGCTAAGCTAATTCAAGTTCCTTAACAGCAACCCAGATTGGGCGAAGCTGAAACCAAGAAGCTCGTTTGCCACCTCAAAGGCCGTGAGCATCTGACCGGAGGCACGCTGCAACTGGAGACATTCCTGAGACTTTAATATCTGTGTCTTCAATATTATTGCTGTTTTTCTGAATATTATGACGATTATTAATAGTACACCTACTACTATTATTGGTAGTATTACCATTATGATTATTTCTGAGACTTCATCTCCAAACGCTGTTTGACAGGCAGGTTGTGAAGCTTGTTATGTCAGGACTCGTTGAGGAAGCGTGCCGACAAGAGCTGCAACAAGCGGACGAGGTCGACCTATCAAAAGCCAAACTTCTGCCAAGACCACCAAAGGCTTACCGGGGGTTAGTAGGGAATAAGTCAGTACATCTGTTTAGGGATTTAGAAAGGGATTATATTCATATTCCCTTATTCCCTACTATACCCCAGTATATACCCTATTATTCCACAGTAATTTCCAAGTTCTTCTCCATCATCCCTATATAACCCCAATATGCTCCCTTATTCCCTACTAACCCTAAACACTAAACCGTTGGTATTCCCTATTCCCTGCTAACCCCCAGAAAGAAGAAGGCGAAGCAGGGCCTCAACGTGCTCTGCACAGCAGCGGTCCAGGAGAACATCTGGCTCCAAGGCCGTGAAGCTGTGTACGAGCGGCGCCACCTCTTAGGGCTTAGGGGTTAGGGTTTAGGGATTTAGGGGTTTAGGGTTTAGGGTTTAGGATTTAGAGTTTAGGATTTAGGGTTTAGGATTTAGGGTTAATAAGGGATAAGAGCTTGCGTGATATGTACATATATATATATGTACATATATATGGATTCAAGGATCATGTTCGCCTTTTCCCAACTAGCCCCCAGTAAGTTTTCCCGTACAAGTCCTATCCAGTACAATGCGTTGCTGCTTGCCCTAAACTCTGAACCCTAAGCCCCAAACTCCTAAACACAAGACTCTAAACTCTAAACTCTGCACCCTATACCCTAAATTCTAAACCCTAAACCCTAAACTCTCAAACCTAAACCCTAAAATCTAAAACCTAAACTTAGCTAGTGCAATGTGCCAATCTGCTCTTCACCTCGCGCAGCGGTGCGAAGCTCAGGGACTCAGCCACTGTACCCAGACCGCCCCGCAGCACGGAAAAGATATCCATGGGGAGCAGTAATCGGAATAACAATAATAAGATAAGAAACAGAATAAGTTTAGTGATATACGAAAACATAAAAAGAGAGTATTAAATAATGGCCATAAAAATAGTAACAGTTGTAGTTGTAATAATAGTAGTTCTGATAATCATAATGAGAATAATAGTTTTCATATTCATAGTGATAGTAAACATGATCCCAATACTCAACTTTGCCCTTTTTACCTCTGAGCCTTCATTACTACCACTCAGCACTTACGCTTGCATGTAACGGAGCGCTCCGGTGCCAGTGGGTTTTGCTTCGCGATGGTAGCAGGCTGGGTTGAGGATTTAAGGTTAAAAGTTTAGAGTTTAGGGTTAAGAGTCTAGTAGGGCTTCGGGCATGTTGGGGTTGGAGTCTGCACGTTCACAACAAAACCACTTGCCCAGTCGACGCTTGTCAATTCTGGCAAGACAAGCCAAATTCAACGGCGATGTCAAGTTGATTGCATGTAGATGTATCAGAAACTGCGGAGGCAACAAGCACAACCTTCTCAAGTTGTAAACGGTCAGGGTCAATCTGAGGCTTGGGCCATAACATGATCCTCAGAAGCAAGAAGATGCTGGTGCGGGGGCGTCCGCCCGCTCGACCACAAGGATTTAAATGACAGAGGTATCGTTGCATCTACTAAAAATAGCAGTGACGATCTGATTACTGGGGAGACTAGGAAGCGTTTGAAGCCAAAAATGTTAGGATTCTGGCAGGGATCCTAACTGTAAGTCCTAATTACTCTGAGATGGCAGCGGCAATGGCCGCCACGGACGGGTAATCGAAGATGAGCGTGAAAGGCATGTCCACTCCAGGCATCTGACAGAACAGACAAAGCTCCTTCCTCTCTTGGCCCGTCTTTTGACAAACAATTCCCAGATGGACGATTCAAGAACATGATGTACCCTTTTTTGAGTACTCTTCTCAATGCAAGCTTGCTTTAGAGCACAACATCGGAAATGTCGCTTTGAATCCCCAGTTGTTATCTGTGAGATGTCCACTCACATTGTTTAATTACATTGCCTAGCAATAGAGAATTCAAGAGTGGAAGTAAAAATGACATTTACGCATGTAACAATACTGGTACTAAAACAATACAAAACGAATCGAAATCACGGCAGCAATCGTGGTAGCATTATGACAGCAATGATATTTTGTGCTACAACTTTTGGAAAATGAAACTTCAGAAGAAGCAAAGGATCATGCGAGTAGTGTTTTTTTGGTGGTTGAACCTAGTAAGATAATATTCCTGAGGATATAATCTTACTCTATATGGTAGTTTCTCAAAATAAGGGTACCTCAATATAGGCCCAAAATATCATAGTCCTTATTATTGGGACTCCCAAAAGGGTACCCCTAGTTTTGGGAAACCCCCATATTGGGTACCATAGTATATGCAGATAAAGTACTACTCACGTATTCCTGCCTCCTCGCTGAGCATATTCCGCAAGCCCACCGCTGTGCGGCTGGTGACACCCACCTTCATACTTGCAGGAGTAACAGCGGTGCTAGTCAGGCTAATCCCAATACGTACAGGTAATGGTGGTGGTAGTAGTGATAGAACATCCTGATGATAATATTTCTGAGAAACAGTTACGATAGCACTGACTGCAGTTGTGATAGAAATCACGATATGCGGCAAGCATGCAGCCGTGGCTGTCTCAAGCAGAGATGCTTTGGGGGAAGGCTACTGAACACAGAAGGCCTGCGGGACTCCAGGATTGGTAAGTGGGTAGTTCCCAAACTTCTCAAAGCAGGCAGAGGGTTTAGGGTTTGGGGTCCAGGGTTTAGGGTGTAAGGTTGAGGTTTAGGGTTGAGGGTTTAGGGTTTAGGGCCCATTTTGGTACCCCTAAATATCAGTGCCATAAAAGCATATATACCCAAAAGGGGCCAATTATGAGAACAACCCAAATCATTAACAAGGACGACATGGGGGTCTGCGTTGAGGGTTTGAATTCTGTTGAAAAAACCAAGGCTGTATCTTCCGATTCTCAAATGCTCCTGAAACTTCTTCACGAACTTGTTACTATTACCATTATTATTAATACTATTAGTGCTATTATCACTATTGTTAATTCTATTATTACTATTATTCCAGCCATCTCTGCTCTAAAGATCCCCAAAAGAAAAATTAAGCATATCCAGGATTACTAGTAGGTGTCAGGCTGAGTGGACTCATAACAGCCACCACTACTCTAATGCTTGCTCAAAATCAGATCCGTGATTCATAGCGGGTGAGGGGATTTATAACAACCCCGGAAGCCTTCTAATGTAGTAACTCTCACTGTTGCCATCGTTTGCTTGCCTTTCTCAACTCTTACTTCGAGATCCGTGCCTGCATCAGCGGCTGGTCGAGGTCAATTTGTTCGGAGTCGTCTAAATCGGCTGTGAACCTGCCAGCATCTGCCAGTTTACTTTCTGGGGGTTTAGCAGGGAATACGGGAATATAATCGCTGTAAATCCCTATAAAATATGTTCCCATTTTCCCTACTAACCTCCAGTAAGTTTAGGGTGCGGAGCATAGAATCTAGGGGTTTCGGATTAGGGTGTAGGGTTCGGTGTCTTTCTCTCTGTCTTCTTCGTTTTCTGGGGGGGAAGAGGTTAGGGTCTAGGGATTTCAGGATTGTTAAGCCAGATTTTCTAAATTCTAGATCCGACTTAGAAACTTTAAAGTACAAAGACGTCTAGGGGTGGGTAGTGCAGTATGTAACGAAAACAAAATGATTAAGGCCTCAGTTCTCCAAACTGCTGGCATTTCAGAGTCTAGGTTGGTGTTCTCTATTTGAGGTCCCTGCTTCTTGGCAAAAGCAGTAGTGTATGTCAAGGGGCCCCAACTCCAGAAACCACAAGTCGGGACATGGCGGTCTGGTGTTAGAACAAAGGAATTACAAATGTTCAGATCAAAATTGCCAGGCTGCTCTTACGAAAAGATTCCAAGACAGGATCGTTGAAGTCCTACACTAAACCTTCCGGAAACATGACTCCTAGCTGCCAGTTCCTCCGGTCATTGCATGAACTTGTTGCTACATGGTAATTTCCCTCAGAAGAAGGACCCAATATAGACGCCAAAATACTACAATCCTTCTTATGGAACCCCCAAAATAGTAGCCCTAATTTGGGGAAACCCCTACATGTTTTACATGAACATGCGGTACCCTTCGTTACGGCCGATGGGCTTGCCATCCTATAAGACAAACTAAGCCTGCAGAACTTTCATAGGATCTCAGAAATGCCAGTCAACGCTAGGCCCCAAAATTCTAGGTCCCAGCAAACTTGCCGAAGATTGGGGCTCAGGATTGAGTCCGGCTTAATGAAGCTCTAGTTCTGACCGGCAATGATACACTGCTCCTCCGCTGAAAATGAGACACATGGTGTGAGAGGACGAGCAGATATGGCACCTAGCCTTGACGCGGGCAGTATCTTCTACGCACATATTTAGCTGAAATCTATCTTAAATCACTATGAAGGTGTGGGAATTGTCGTGAACACGACAGTTCAAAAGAGTAAAGAAAGCACGGGCCTGACAATCTCCTCCACACGCTTTCGAACGGTATCTGTGCCTTTGCTGGGAAGGAAGCAAAGGCTGGGACGACGGTTCTTAGCATGAGCCATTCTAAAATCCCAGTATCTCCCTACATGACCCCTATAGTAGTCCCCTATATGATTCCTGTACAACCCCAGTTCAGCTCCTTCAAGAAGCCCCTTTAGCTACCCCTGCAATGTGAAGGCATGACCTTGAACTGCAACAACCACGTGGAAGCGTTTAGAGTGGAGGGTGCCCACTCGTTACATCCTAAGCACAGGAATCATATAGTCTAATGTATTATAATACACTATAGTATAAAATACAATAACATAAGGAAGCACTAAAAAGAGACTCCCAATGTGTTGTAAACTCCCGTGGCCCATAGGGCCCAAGCTGACGTTGGCGATGTCTAGCCTGGGCAGGCTCAGTGCAGACCACTAAGACGAGGCCAGGAAGTGCTTTAACATCTCAACTAGTAATGTCGTATAGTTTTATCTACGATAATATAGTATAATATAGTATAATATACTATAGTACTATGGTAAACTATAGTTTTACTATATTATAGGATAAAAATATACTGCGCAGCAGCATGGCAAGATGCTCAGTCTGCAGCTTCGCGCCCGGATCCGTCCGCCTTCTCGCACGCGGCTCCTGGCCAAGGCCAGACAAATACGCTGCGCTCCAATGCCTGCGGTGCCTGGTTAAGGGTAGGGGATATATATATATATATGTGGGTTCTGTATGGGTTATATAGGGGTTATATAGGGGATTTATTGGTGATATATTTGAGATAATGGAAGAGAAAATGGAAAATACTACAGAACAAAGACTAATATACTGTAGCAGTTTCCCTTTTCTTGCGGATGTGCGCCTGCTGCTGGCGTTGCAGCGCCTGCGGCATCTGGCTGCCTTGCTGCCCTTGCTGCTGCTGTTGCTGGGACTGCCTCAGCAACACTGTATACCATAGTAGACTACTACAATATACTATAATGTACTATAGTATACTATAATATACTATAGTATACAATAATATACTATAATCTGTACTAATATACTATAACATACTATAATATACTATAATATACTATAATAGACTATAATATACTACAATATACTATAATAGACTATCGTATACTATAATACACCATAATACACTAATAGGCAGCTGAGTACGCTTCATACAGCATACTTACAGCATCCTACAGGCTCTGCCCTTCTTGGTGCCGTGCTGCCATGCTTGCCACTGTGCCCACTGCTCTGGTGTCCAATCGGTGCCCGGAAGGGGTTGCTCCTTAGCTTCCAGCAAAATCACAGTTCACCACATCAACTGCCTTCTGTAAAATCGTATGAAGAAAACCTACAAACCGGCCTCGGGCGGGCCAGTGATTTGCTCGAGGATGTTCATCCTCAGCTTATCAGAAGAATCATACCACACAAAATGCCGCACAGAAACTTGGCCACCAGCGCGATCCACTCTCCCCGAGAGTCCCGGTATTCCTGGAAGATCGCCAAGGCCTTCCAGTTAGCTCTACTTGCCCCCAAAAGGAGCTTGGAGGACAGCTTTCTTGGACCTTGTTAATGATGACCAAGGCTTTGTTGGCGTTGCCATTGGTGAAGTGGGTGTCTGCCTCCATAATATAACAGCATATCATACAATATCATATAGTGTAATAGAATATGAAAAAGTATAGTATGACATAATTTCATATAATATAATAGAGTATAATACAACATAGTAGAGTATAATCTGATATATTAATGCGGGCACGGCTGAAGCTCAGCCCTGCCTCCAGGCACATCACGTTCGCCTTGTCCCTTTCACTACCGAGCTCCTCAAAGATGGCCATGGCCTCACAAACTCAGCGCATAGTTTCCCTAAATAGGGGAACCCAATATACTATAACCCTCAATATGAGGACTCCCTATTCTTAGTATTCTGAATTATTAATATTAGTAGCATTCATCTTGTTCTTGATATTGTCATTACCATTAGAAATAGTAATTGTTGAATTACTAGTACTATTGTTATTATGCATCCCTCTGTCGCAACTTTCTGGGCCTCTTCGGCCGTTTTCAGGGCGTCGTCGCACCTTGCTTCCCCTCTACCAGCCTACCACGCCCTAAAGCCTAAACCCTTAAACCCTTAAAGCCTTAAACACTCAACCCTGAACCTTAAACCCTACCCAGAAACTTTGAGCGTCTGAGCATCCAACCGAAGGCCTGTGAGCTGCACCTGGCCTGCAATCAACAGAGCCTGGCACAGAAAATGCGCAGGCGAGCTAATATAACAACGACAGTAGTAAGAGTTCCTGTAATAGTAACAGTAAGACTAATGGTAATGAGAATAAGAAAACTAGCACGAATTATAGTGACCAAAACGCAGCAGGAGACAGCAAGTTGCGGGTTGGGACAGAGCCTGCCCGAGCTGCTGTTGGAACCGCTTGCTACGCCTTACGGGTGGGATGGTTGATGGACTGGCTGAAGGTCATCTGAGCCATAGTCTAAACTCCAAATATCCTCCTGAATAACCCCTGTAACCCCCATTCTAGTCCCCATACAATCCCCTATTTAGGCCCCTTTAAGAAGTTTAGACTATAGTGACTTTGGCACTGAGCACAGAACGCGAATGCTATCGCAGCTTCGGCCTCAGCGGCTTCTGTTTTAGTTTTAGGGTATCTGCTTCGCAGCTGTTAAATCTTCATGTTGAAGAAGTACACCCTAGATATGCCAGCTGTTCAACAACAAAAGGCATACAAGAATTGAGACCAACAGCCGAGGGGCTTTGCAAACTAGACCCCAAGAGCACTCGAAAAACAGTCTAGGCAATGCGAAAAGCCCCCTGCACATCTGCCATGCAAAGGTAAACGTTGGGCAGATGGGAAGTTAATCGCTGAATGAAGGAGTTTGATGTTGTGGTTGCGCATCTGCTGTTTGGGGTGGTTGCAGAGTGAGCTCTATGCTGATTGCACTGAGTGGACCTTGAGGACCTTTTCGGAGAACATCCCTGGCTTTTTGGGCTACCAGCTACCAGTGACAGTGAGGCTGTTTGTAATCAACCCTTACTTTGAAGTGTCCATAGAGGACTGCTGCTAGAAAGTGCGTGGGAACAAGCCGGGCGGCTTGGGTTGGATTCAGGCACAGGGCAAGATGGCCACCTCTTTGAGAAACTCCCATCCCCCCAGTCTGTTTCATATTCCATGTTCTGCCCCATTGGATCCTCCGCTACTAGAGGATAATGGCCCTAAACCCAAACCTCCAAACCCTAAACCCTAAACCCACCCCAAGCCGAAACCCCAAACTCTGAAGCCCAAAGCCTCAACCCCAAACCCTAAACCCTAAACACCAAACCCAAACCCCAAACCCCAAATCCTAAATGATATTCTGCCTCTGGTTCTGAGGCCGTGACCGCCTGCCCAGCATCGGCCAAGGCAGATGCGAAGGCTGGGGAGCCACGCTGCGCCCGGAGCTTGTCCTCCGAAGGGTGTTGGGGTTTTAGGGTTGGGCTTTAGGGTTTAGGGTTTGGGGATCATCTACGGATTATGGAAAGGAAATGGAAGCTACCATTTTGGTGTTTGAGGCTTAGGGTATATTTCCCCTTAACTAGATCATAGTAAGATCCCCATATACCCCATATTCTATCTACATAAGGGAGACTGTAGGCTTTCGAGCTGCCTTGAAAATTGTTTTTTTTGGAGCTTCAGGTTCAGCGTTTAGGGTCTACAGGGGTTCAGGTTCAGGTGATCTGACCAGCGGCGAGGCTGCGGGAATCTCATGTTCCGTCAGGCTTTGTAGGTTTTGGGTGTAGGATCCGTAGCTTGGGGATTCAGGGTTTTGGGGTACATGATGTCACGTTGAAAGCTTAGCTAGCGGTGAAGTTCATGGGGACTTGACTCCACCGCCCCTGCGCTCGGGCGGCCTCATACTCAAGCTGAAATGGCTTTTTGAGGATTCTTCATGTGGGAACACCAATGTTCAATCCCTAGTTTCCATTTCATTTTCCATTATCTTTTCCATTTGATTTGGTTTCTTCCAAGCCAGAGGCCTTTCAGGTCCTTCTTGTGTGCTCTTGGAACGTCAAGTTGCACAATCTGCACCGCGAAATGCTGGCTACTAGAGAATTGTGTCTCGCGGAAACGGTTGGCGACCTGCTGGCGGCTGCCCTTCGAGCTTCGCGCTCAATGTGGTCGCTGCGCTACTCTTTTGGAAGAGCAATGGAGGAACAGTCCTTCCCGCAGGGCGTGATGCAGACCTACATGCACGACTCGCAGCCGGAGCCCTCTCAGATGTGCCGGAGGTACATGCCGGACATGACCCGCACTTTTTGCGATGACGAGGATGTCCGGCAGACCCTGCTAGATCACGCTGGGAAGTACAGCAGGGATCTGTACAACGTCTTGCAGAGCCCCGCCCATCGTGCGGACCTGTTCAGGTATGTGTACTTGTACGAGCATGGCGGCCTCTACCTGGACATCAAGTGCTCGCTGAGGATGCCGTTTGACGATCTTCGGTCCTGCTTGGCTGAGGAGTGGGGCACTGCCCAGGCCTACGCGCACTCTGCGCTGGGCACTGCCCGTCGCCGGCCGGACAGCTTCCGAAGGACTACATGGTCATGGCCATTGGAAACCGCGGGGATCACATCTTTCAGGGCATCATCTACTGCCGCCCTCGCCACCCGCTGCTCCTGGAGGCCATCATCCAGTTCTATAGCCCGGCCATTGTCGACGGGGCGGCGGCGAACGACTACCTCATTTTTTGCACGTTTCTCTACGGTGCGCTCAGGGACAGCGTTGGACATCCCCCGCAGCATGGGTGGAACATCTCGAGCCGACACGGTCCGGTTTACTTGCTGAGGGAGCACCACAGCAGAGACCTCCAGGCCCAGTCGGAGATCCCCATGGACGGCCACTACATGATCACGCGCCACAACAAGATAGCCATGTTCACTCGGTGCTGGAACTGGAAGCGTGCTTTGCCGGGAACCTGGCCGCCAAAGCGAGGAATGAGGCGCAAATGCTTCGCTCCATGCCTGACGCAGCGTCTGACGCAGCCTGGGCAAGAAGTCAGGCGGCGTCTCCCACCAGCTCGGCTTCTGGAGGCGACGCCCCTACCAACGCTGAGCTACAACAGTGGGCGGATGAGGCCATCGCGGGCAACCTCTACGAGAAGATAATGGACGCCCTCTCCCAGACGAAGTACTATCAAGACCTCAACGGCAACGACGTCCTTGACCTCATCCCTAAAGGTCTCTGCCTCTCTGAGGACCAGCCCGGCTATCTTAGTTGCAGACACTGACTCAATAAGAAGTCTCGCAGGAATGTTACCTTTCCGACCAGCGTTGGGGTAGTCAACCAGTTTCGTCGTGGCTCGTACCACACGCCCGGAGCAGCTCCCACAAACCGCAGCAGCCTCATCGGCACCACCCCAGGGGCCCTGCCCGATTTCACCGTCGGCCCCTGGGCGCAGCGGATCCTGCACCGGGCAAAGCGCCTGCTCCGCCCAACACACCGACCAAGCGACCTGGCCTGGAGTCGGGCATCGTGGAGGGCCCGTTTTGGAGGTTTTCAAGGCTGCCAAGGTTGTGTTTAAGCCTCCCCCACCCCTCTTGGACACTGCGGTCCAGCCCCACGCCCCACCAGGCCCGCCGCCCAAACCCTGTGAACCAAGTGGGCCACCACCACCTAAGCCGCAACTACCGGCGGCAAGCCTGCTGTCCCAGAGGACATTGGCACGCACGATACGGGCAGACCTCCTAAGCCGGACCAGCCGCCTGTACAGGAAGAGCCGTCTCCCCCCGCCCCTCCCCCGTCCCTCAAGGAGGAGGCCGGCCTAGTCGCCGCGCTCTTATGAGCTTCAGGAGTGGCTTCGAGTCCTGTGCCGCACGCACGTCCTGACTCAGCAAATGCTACTTGCAGGCTTGGAGTATGATGAGCTATTACCACTCTGGGCCAAACGGATGAAGGTGATACTCACGCCCCCTCCCCTGTTCGACAGCATCAAGCTGGCCAGGACCGAGAGAGGCGTAACATGGCACGCCATCGAGACAGCCAAGCTTGTCGCTGCAGACAATGGATTAGTTGCGGTTGCCACCGGCAAAGACACGACGTACACTGTCTTGGATCGCGGCTCAAAGCTTCAGGGTGCTCTCTCTGCCCTGTTTGGCAAGATGTGGGACTATCCGCCGCTGTGCGACATAGTGCAGGACCACACTCGCTTCACGCTCATCGCCACTTCCATCAAGGCAGTCTACGACCACACGGCTCGCAAGATGGAGCTGCAGGCCAGACTTGTCGTTGCGCAGGACGGCAAACATGTACATGTCAAGCACAACTGCGGCGACTCGCCAACGTACCTCCAGCAGCATCCGGAGTTGGCCCAGACGGCAACGAAGCGTCAACGAACTCAGCATCGTAGTCTCCCACCGAGCCGGGCCTCTCGGGTCGAGCCATCTGCAGCTCCTACGCCCAGCCGGCTTCCTCGACGATGAGACCTACTGAGCCTCCCTATCCACCTTCTCAGGCGAGGGAGACTTGGAGTTGGGATGGATGGGGATCGTGGAGCGCATATGGCAACAGCCAAGGCTGGGACTCTGACTGGGCAGGCAAATGGTCCCGCAATCACTAATCACTGAGGTCGTGATTTGGGGATGCCCCTGGCCCAGCACTGCTGACCTCTCCGGAGCCTACAGCGCTGTCGAGTGAGAGCTGCAGCATTAGTGGTAATTAGGAATCATTCCCGCCAGGTCAAAGGTCGTCTAAGGCGCCAAACGGGACCTCTTTTGGCGCAGAGCTCTGCCGTCGAGCGCAAAATACTGCAGTACAGGAATTTCACAGTTCACAGCCACGTGTTGCGACCCTTGGGGAGCACTTTTTCCCGAGTCATCGCGCCAGGTGGCCTGGTTGATAGGCTCTGCAACCTTCTGAGTAGCGCGCAGATGCTAAGCTCAGTGGAGGTCTAAAGAGCCTCATGTGCTTGCGACTGGGGCCCCAGCGACGGAGCAGCTGAGTTTAGTGCGTAGTGTGCAATTGCTGTAGGTCCATTTCTGTAGCCGCTGGAGCGGTCTTTTTTCTTTCGGTTAGTCTATCTTCTCTGTTCTTCCTATCGTTGTTTCCTACCGGAATCCCGGGCTGCAGACCGATGGCTAACTAATCACTCGCTGTTTCACTTGGAGTGAAGGGTCAGAAGCGCCCGCTATGCTCAGAGCACGCTCGAGCTGCGTTCAATTCAAATTTCCATTTGATTTTCCATTACAGTAGTTTCCATTTTCTTTTCCATTATCCCAATATAATCTAAACCCTAGACCCTCTAGTCTGGCAAGGGTCGGCCGGGAGATGGGATGCTTCACGGCTGGAAGGCCAGTGTCTGGAGAAAAATGTCGGCGGCTTTGGGGGAAGAGACCTATGTGGACCGTGTCGTGGCACAGACTCAGCAGACCAGAATTCAGATTTGTGTTACTTGATCTGCTCTCAACTTGCAGATACGGTCAAGCAGTGCAGCGCTTTTTGTACTTCCCTCCATGGTCAACCGAAATTCTGGCTTGAAGTGCATTGCTCTGCAGAAAGGCCAGGCGGTTTGAGGCATGTGCGCCCTGAATAGTTGTTCCAGACCTTTGGTGGGAGCAGGCACGCAGTGGCGCTTGGAACCCAAGAACCCTGCTTGAAAGAGGCAGTTGGGTTCTTCCGTCAGAACAGGGGAGCGCACTTGCTTGCATCATATCATCCAAGCAGAGGGATCCTCGAGATGCGCTCCCAACAACTAGTTTGGCATTAATGGCTCCAACTGCATGCAAAATGCCGCTCATACAAGCCAGCAGACTCTCTGAAGAGCGTCCCAACCCTTGTCAGTTCTAGATGGAAACACATGCGTGCCTGCGCCAAGACCTGCAGCTTTATCGTCGCCACGACTTGTAGCGACTGCGCCTGATCGGCTCTACAGTATTCTCCAAGTCTAGATAACCAATGCTGTCAAAAGTAGTGTTGCCTGCGCGAAGTCCTGAAATGCCCTTGCTGACATGAAATGACCACTAACACGATCTCCATCGTTTCATCACAATGCCTTGTTCACAAAACGCCTGCTCATCCTGCTGCTGCTGCCACGACATCCACTTAGCAAAGGGCTCTTAATTCTAAGGTGGTAACCACAGAGCCCAACTAGGCGCTTGATCTGAGGGTAAAACTCGAAAAAAAGATTAGTGTGCACCTGCTGCAGGGGCCCAAGCTTAGGTTGCAGGACGCAAGAATCTCTGTTTAGCAGTAAGAACAATGAAACCTTAGGCCCTAAACCGTCATGCCTCCTCAGAGTCCTTCTGCTTGCCGCGGAAGAGGCGCACCGACTGTAAAGGGGCACGAGACATAGCCAGTGAGGCAACCAGTTCGAGACTCTGTTCCAGACATCTTATTGTTACTTCTTTTGCGACTATTCTGACTAGTACGACTCCTAGTATTCGTACAATTACCTGTTTCTGTAGGTCATGCGCATATATCCGTAAAGGACCCTCCACTTTCACACAAGGACATTCGTTGAGCCCAGGGCTCTCTCGGCAGCCTTCAGCGCCTGCAAAAAGGTCGGTCACCTACTACGAAGTCCTCCGATGGTAAATACCCTCTTTCTGGTACAGCATCAAAAGTTGACGATCACGAGGGGATTCATTTGCAGGGATGCTGCTGTGCTATGCAAGTTTTTTTCACTATATAACATGCTCGTCTTTGACGCGCCACAAATATGTGGGGATTTCCCTAAATTAGAGGTAACTTTTTGGGGATCCCCAGCATAAGGATTAGAGTATTGTTGGTTTTATGTGAGGGTCCCCCTAGTTACGGGAACTAGCATATGAACTATAGTCTGAACTCCTAGTATCCCCCTTAGTAACCCCCTACAATAGTCCCCTATATAATCCCCTAATTAACCTCCATTCTGGGAGTTTAGAGTATACTGCATATGGAAGTCTGCAGAACATCCTCGAGCCTGAGGAAGCTCGCCATTGGCGAGGTAAGCCTGTACAACGTCACGCGGATGACTGCAATCATGCTGAAATCCAAAGGATACGAGAAACTACTGGTGCTTGGTAGGGAATAAGAGAATATAATCCTTGTATAATACTACTTAAAGATCTATTCCCTCGTTCCCTACTAAGAACCATTTAATGATTAAGACAACGCTCAACACCAGAATTTCATTGATGACCTGTCGTGACTTGCTTCAGCTAACGCAGTGCCTCAGCCACGATACGCACCGCGGACGCCTGTCCAACAGGAACACTCGCTGACTTCAGACACCAAATGCTAGACCCCGTTTCTCTGCGAACAAGTGCTCAAGGGATGGGGAGGAGCTGCAGAGGATCTCATGTTGGATACAATCCGGGTACCAAAATGGACCTTACTTTTGGGAACTACCCATATTGGAGACGTGACGATTTGCAGAATGGCGTGAAACGGACGAATTTGGATACGATTTCGACACAAGGAGGGTCAGGGGACTTAGTAAGTCGGACAATAAATCTGATATGATGTTGGGATACTAGTTCCATACACGTTTCAATACGGTTCTGAAGTCGTGCCATCCCCTTGACACTATCTCCATCAAATTTTCAGAGTGTTCTCTACGCTTCTCCAGACCTTCCCCACCGGGTCGGTCCGGAAGCCCTCCTACTACCTTTGTTCTTACTATCATGTCTACAGTTATTCTATCCTGATTACAAGTATGACTACTATTCTAATTACATTTCTTATTAGTTTTATGATTGCTTGATTGCTGTGTCTTTACTACTTGTATTATGAACATTGCTATTACTACGTTCTTGTCTATTCTATAGCTCGTTGGCATGTCATCAGCAGTTGAAGATTTTCACAAGCGCGGGAACTGCCGTCATGGATGTAACAGAACCACTGACTGATTTGGTGGAGCAAAATGTATCGTAATCGTAGCTCCATCCCTATGGAAATTGAAGTATAGTAAACCGACAAATAGAAGCTATTTCACAAATTAATTCGCCCCAATGGCCCTGTGAATCACAGTCCTACGAAGCATACAGAATAACTGAATGAATCTTTTCTTCACGTCTAATTGCTTCCTCATCCGCGTGCGCGGCAATGTCGTGAAGAAGTGCTTGAGCCTGCAACACAGCGAAGAGCAGACAGCAACACAAAATCCGGGTCGCCTGCATACAGTATCCCAAGTTATAAAGCATAAGCAGGACACCCAAACAAGCACAAACTTGCTGGCGGTTAGCAGGGAACAACGGAAGCCCTATATAAGCCCTGTAGAATGTATTCCCTTATTCCCTACTAACGCCTGTGAGCAACTCTCACAGGAAGAGCCCCTTGCCGTGTTGCCTCTCGTGCAACCATGACTGCTTGGGTGAAATCCTTCCTGAGCCAGAGGCAGTTGATCCAGCATGGGATGAAAAAGGGGTTATATAAGTTTATATGGGTGATATATAGGGGTGATACAAGGGAATGCTCCCAACCACCACTGGTATGGCATGTCACCCTTGCGGCTATGCGGCTGGGTGTAGTGGATGTTGGCGACCATGAGCCTTGCGATAGCCTTGCCAGAAGCACCAACAAAAAGTTGTTTTCAAATAAGCTTTTCTCTAAACTCCTAGTATCCCCCTTAGTAACCCCTAACATACTATCCTATAAAATCCCCATATGGCCCCCTTTAAGGACTTTAGACTGCTCAGATATCTCACCTGGGTTCGGCCTCTCGCTTCTTGTCGTTCTTGTCATTGCACAGGCTAACCAACTCCTGCGCCGTCTTCATGGCCTGCCAAAAAACTGGTTGTTGTTAAGGAAGTTGAGCTAAGTTACCAGAATATGGGTATATGGGGTTTCGGGCTTAGGAAAGTTTCAGAACCACATATAATGAGGAAAGCCGATCATTTGCGACAGGCCCATAATATGGTAACTTACTTAAGTTCCTTAGCAGCTTAGCAACCCAGAAGACCAACGCATCCGGCTGGAAGTCAGATCAGGCTCAGGCCTCTTCCAGGTCACCCTGCTGAAGGAAGGCCTGCACAATCAGCACAAACTGGATACAGGGGATACTAGGGAATTACTCTAGGGGCTATATAGGGATTATATGGGGTTTTTTTAGGGGTTCTATGGGGGTTATATAAGGGCTATATAGGGGTTACATAAGGGTTATATGGGATTATAGGCGGGTACTATAGGCTAGGGGTCATAAGGGTTTTTAGGGGTTATATTATATACAATGGGTGGGGTTGTCACACATCAGTCGGTGAGAACATGCATCTCACCATGTAGACGCTGCATCAGGGAAAACATACATCATTTGGGAAATGACGCGTTACCGGATGCAAATCCCCAAGGAGACGGTGTGCTCTGAAGAGCCGGACAGAACACCCCCATGACCCCTTTCAAAGAAACCCGGATATGATGGACTAGTTGCAGGCCAGAGCTCCTCATACACGGTCTCCTGTGCAATAGCCGTCTCGTGAAGAGAGACGTCCATGGACGCAATTTCTTGCCTTGGCACAGAAAAACACTGAAGCTCCTTGACCTAACTGGTGGTTAGGAGGACCTAGGGATGGACAGGAAAGGGAAACTTCTATACTTTTTGGGAGGATCCATGAACCCTAAACGCTAAACCGCCTAAACCCTAATGTAACTCGAAGCCTGCTGAGACCCCAGCGCAACCTGGAAGGCCTTCTCGGGCCGGGAAGTCTCCAAGTGCAGCCTTGCTCGTCAAACTCTCACCCTACCACTTTGGAAAAAACATCAGAGCATGTTTTACCTTATTGTTGCCATACAATCCCCCAACAAGACAGTATCTAATCCCAAACAAGATACTACAGTGCACTAAGTACACTGTAGTATCTTGTTTGGGATTATATACTGTCTTGTTGGGGATTGTATGGGGACGACTACTACAAGGATCTATTCCCCGATTGCAAAATTCCCAGCAAGCAGTAGACAGTCTGCTGAGTATATGGGAGTTTCCAAAAGTAGCGGCCCCCTTACATGCACCAGTATAGGAAGCCCCCGAAAAGGAACAATAGTTTTTGGAAACCCCCACATCTAGGACCCCTGCTGGGAGAGAATGAGCAGCATCGCAGTCTCTCCACCCTGCACCGGCGAAAAAAAATCCTCTCTTGATCCGAGGGTCTCCCAAAATTAGGGGTACTCCTCTTGGAGGGTCCCTATAATCAGGATCATACTATATTGCGGTCTATATATTGGGGTAACCCCCCCCTTGTTGTGAAGCTTCCATTCAACAGCAAAAGCCAAAGGTCAAGGATGTACACGCCAACTCCCAGCCTTCTCTCCAAGCTCCTTCAGCTCACTAGTGCTTAGTCGGGAAGAAGGGAATATAATCCATACATAATCTCTATATGGGGCTATTAGGGAATAAGAACACATATTACATAGGGATTCTATAGGGATTAGATTCCGTCATTTAACGCCAGTACATGCGGGATTCTAATGCTTCAGGAGCGCCATGGTGGCACGCTCTGCTGCGAGCGGCGCTTCCCAAGATGTGTTTTTTGTCAGGCACACAAGATAGCAATAGTAGCAACGATAGTAACAGTAATAATGCACATACCAATAGTGACAGTAATTTTGCCAATAGGAGAGAATGCGACGGGCTTCCAATCTTCCCTTCCTCGCGCTGTGGAAGATTATAGGTTCGGGTTTAGGTTTTGGGGAGATTTTCAAACTCATTTGGCAAGCAGTTTGTTGCAATATGCTTGCGAAAGCGTTCATTTTTGTACCCTGCTGCGCAAGAATTTGCAGCCTGTTTGATCTTCAGCCTTCGTTTTTGGTCTGTCGTATGTAGCCTCGCAACGGAACCGTCAGGAGATTTCAGTACTGGTTTCCATGAGTGCTTCCAGAAAACGAAGAATAGCAAGAATAGGGCATCCGAAACACGCGGGCACAAACAAAGACCGCATTCATGCAACCTATACTGTTTTCGGTCGATACCCGAAGCGGCTTGGGGATCTAAGAGTTGGAATGCCACTCAACTTTGGCCTGTTCCGAATACAGAATGATGTTCTGCAAGCATTGGGAAATACACGCAGCATTATGAAGTCGGACACCCTGCGAGGAAAGGAGGCCCCCCTCAACCCTCTATCCATAAACCCTCTCTACCCCCTTCCTGGCTCATGCCACAGTACAGTTGCCGACTCCGGTCTTTCAAATGGTTCCACAAAACTGCCGCACTGCTAATCCGGACTACGGCATTCCAACATGTTGCCACTTCGGACACGACTTACGCACTTTGGGAAACCCTAAACCCTAAATGGTAGTTTCCATTCTATTTTCCATTATCCCCATACAATCCCAATATAACCCCCAATATACTATAGTAGTTTCCATTCTCTTTTCCATTATCCCAGTATAACCCCCAATATACTATAGTAGTTTCCTATGATAGAGGCCGTTAAGTATACCTCTGATAGGAGGCCAGGCTGTACAGTTCCCAGACTAAGGTCCGCGCTTTGCTCTTTCGGCGACCTAGGCACCGGCCGCACTTTGCAACATCTAAGAGTGGGATGGGGTTTCGGGTTAAAGGTATAGGAGGGACCACAGGAAAATGCCGTGGGAATCGTCAATTGTTTGATATTCTTGTTTCAGGAGGACAGTAGTCGATGTACTTGAGGCTGACTGCTGCAGATACACCCCTCAACATCCTGCGAACTGCAGCCGCCTCGGTGTGAACACCACGATTGTATCACACACTTAGCACCGGGCTCCTCAGCTTGCGTCTTACCTGGCAACTTCATGTGACTTTGCATGTGGGAGATTGCCTAAGACTCTACCCGCAAAGCATGGTAAGCCAGTTGTTGGACCCACAAGTTTTCGTAGGAAGCCAGGTACAATGACCCGCGCAGCGTTGGATTTAGGACAACCCTCGCGTAGCATCGAGCCAAATCCCCCATCTTGCCTGCTTCCAGGTCGTCCCCCACAGATGTGGCACAAAAGCAGCAGAAGAGCTTCTTGACGCCTGGAGAGATTCATTACTACTATTACTAGTATTACTACTATTCATGTTACTACTACTAGTATTGGTATTGGTATTTGTAGTATTGCGACTATTAGTATTACAAATAATATTACTACAATTAGTAATGGGGTTTAGGCTTATGGATTAGGGATCCTGATGAGCACGCAGCAGTTTCCATCACAAAGCATTGCGTGACCGGCAAGCAACAAGGTGGGTATGAAGGGATGTCAAAAGCATGGCCCCTTTTTGGTACCCTAAGTGTTAGGGGTTGTATCCCTAGACCCCAAACCCGATACCCTATCACAATGGGGACCCATAAAGGCAGCACAATTTTGACAACCCTACACCCGGTAAGGGCGCTGTCCTTTGGGCTTCATATCCTCGTGCTCATCAAAGAAGAGCGTCCTGTTGTCCTTCAGGTTCCGCCAGATCCTGAGAATTTGAGGGGGATTTTGAAAATTGCCAAAAAGAACCCTAAATCCTGACACCCAAAAAGAGACCAGAATTTTGACAACCTGCATACTGTGCATGAGCTGCAGGATTCCCAGAAAGTGCCCAGCACTCCCCCAGACAGTGTGGGTGTTTGCAACCACAAACAAATCTCTGACTACTAAGAAGGTACCTGTGATGCGCAAGGTCTGTTCAAATGTTTGGTAGTTTCGCAAATAGGCGGACCCCAATATAGACCCCAAATACTATAGTCCTTTTTTTGGGGAAACCACCAAAATCGTACCCCTAATTTTGTGAAACCCCCTCATTTTCCCAAAAGAACAGAAAGCCATGGCTTGAGTGGAAGCTGAATGCTTGGAAAGTTTGCTCTGCTAATCGATAAACACCCCCTAAACCCTAAGCCCTAAACCCTAAACCCAGCGGGGGGGGAAACACTCCAAATGGTCCAATGGACTTGCATTCCCCGCACACAGCTGTGAACCTCCTCAAAGTTATGTGTTCCTGCTTTGGGGTAATGTAGGGTTTAGGGTTTAGGGTTTAGGGTTTAGGGTAGGCTCGCGTACCGGCAGGGCCCACCAGAAGAAGACTCTAGATTTCCCGATGTGGATACTTAAGCACAAGCTCACAACAGGCCGTCAAGACATGAGGTTCTACCATGGGCACCCGGAAAGAGGACCAATTTAAACATATGCCCGATATCCCAAACTCCTGCATCCTGAATCCTACACCCATTTGCAAAACATCCAAAAGCACCCTGAAGTCTAGCCCCCAAACCTAGGAGCCCAGCCAATACTGGCCGAGCGCACCCACGAAGCCGAGAACCTGAACAAACACACGGGTTGTTCTCCAAATTATGGGGGGTTTAGGGTTTAGGGTATAGCAGAAGCAATGACGCAGGAGTTTCTGAACATGGAAGGGTTGCAGGGACGCCAGGGACCCATGGTAATTTCCATAATATAGCAATATAGGGGTTATATAGGGATTATATAGGGACAATGGAAGAGAAAATGGAAACTACTGCTTAGGGTTTAGGGTTTAGTGTAATTTCCATGAGTGGGGGGCACCCCTATCTAGAATACTGTAATCCTTGTTACGGGTACCCCCAAGAAAGTACCCCTGATTTCGGAAAAAGAAACCCCTTTGAGGGATTACCAGGTGGTTTTTGGGTCCTTATCAGTGGTGCTCATTGCTCATGGTTGAGGGGTCATATCCGATCCAGGGTTTGGCGTTGTGAGCAACACTAGGCTTAAGCTTTAGGGTTGAGAAGGTTGAGGGGCATCCAACTTCCCTTCCTCCCACAGCCAAGTTCTAGCTGATTGAATCCTTGCATTGAGGGGCTTGTTGCGCAAGGAGGTTTTGAGATGGATTTTCTAAGTTGCAAGCACTATGAGCTACAAAGCTTTCCACTGAGTCCGCCGCTCCGGCTAGCAGCCAGACAAACCTTGGTCCACATTACCCTAGGAAGAAAAAGGATCTTTTTTCCTAAATATAAGGAATCCCATACCCAAAAAGTAACAAGGATACGTAACATTGATCCAGAAACCCGCCGGTGGAGAAAGTGTCCGCCAACCCAGCACAAGCCTCTCGGAACAAGGCTTGGAACCACAACATGTTCAGCAAAACGAAACGTTCACAACATTGACCAACGGCGATGACAAGTCATATCAGAAACTATCCAAAGCAAACAAATCAACATCATGGCACCCAGCACCAACTGTGATGAGCAAGAAGAAGGGATGTACACTTACAATCTCGCAGTATCAGTACGATCGAAGTGTATCATTCAAGGCGTTTTGGCGGTCCCGCCTGGTCCGTTGCCACTTGCCAGGCATCAAAGACCTGGAGAAACCCACAAGATGCCAATATCACCCTTTCAATGCTATCTTCATCTTCTTCTTCTTTCTCCTACTCATCTCCCTCTGCTCCTGTGTGCTGTTGCACTAGAACCACACTTCCAACCACTACACCTCCGTCTCAAACTCGCACATGCACATGGTCACATGGGGCTTCCAAAACTAGGAGGTCCCAACACTAATCCCAAAAATCCTATGTCCTATGACCGCTCTTATAGGAACCCCAAAAAGCCAGAAAGGCACCCCTAATTTGACCACCCCTAATTGAGCCACCACTAATTTAACCACCCCTCATTTAATGAGGGCACCACACTTGCTTTGCAGTCCGGTGGCTGGCGTGCAGTCTAGGCCCGTCTGCAGCGAACTAAGACTCGGGTGGGCGGCCAAGGTCTGGCAGATGCTCAGGAGCACGTGGCATATCTAAGGGTATAGTATGATATAGGGGATTGTATAGGAGGCTACTATACGGGCATAGTAGAATATAGGGGATTCTATAGGGACTATATCTCATGGTATAGTATAATATAGGGGATTATATAGGGGACTACTAGAAGGGTTAAACAGGGGCTACTAGGGGTTTAGACCATAGCTCATATAGGTTGGCTCATTCCCGCTTCAAGGAACAGCTACCACACTGGGTAACAGGGCTTATAATCGTTGATAGCGCCCCTTTAAGGACAGCTTCTGTAACGGTATCTAGTACAGGCTGGTAGCCTTGCGCACAAAAGGTTTAAAGGACATTATCTTAACACCCTCCCATCACAACTAACTGCATAATATTACCATTCTTACTATTTGCCATGATTATGACCATTATTAGGACTACTACTAGTAGTACTATTGCTATTGTTATGACTATTGCTTGTACGTACATATTCATACGATTCGTATTTGTATTATCAACAGAGAGTCTGACAATGCCTGCACGTCCGACAAAGTGCTCTGCCACGCGCCGTTGGACTGCCTGCAGAGGAAAAAAAAAAGTTCCAGGCCGTCTGCTTATCCCACACACATGCAATTTTTGGAAACCCCCACATGCTGTTTAGGGTTTAGGGTTTAGGGATTGGGGGGCCCGATATAAACACTCAACTATTAGAATCCTGATTATAGGGATCCCATCCCGAATGAAAACTTGGAAACCCCCACATGCTGTTGCACTGAGGCCTCATGACCGGCAGTGCACCGGAGATGTCTTGCCTGGCAGAGAGATGGAGGGGAGGGTCCTCAACATAGGGTACTCTTGGGGACCCTAGGAATGTACGGGGGCTAGAAGGTGAACATGGGGTCTCCCTCCAGGACTATAAGGGAGGATTTGGTAAGCTCCCAAATAATAACCTCACAATGCTTCCATGCAGGACCTGGCCGGTTTCGCCTGATTAAGCCTGAGATCCTTCTTTTCGGAGTGTCTTAAAAAAGTGGTGCAGATATGAGGGGTTCCGGTATTTTTGCGGGGGGTACCTGCATTCAGGACTGTAATCTATATTCTATTGGGGTATATGAGGGGTCCCACACCATGATCTCTATGACATCTTGGGGTTGCTCAGGAGCACTTACCTACATGCCCCCTGGACTAAAGTTATAATGTATTCGTTAAAGGTCCCCCAAAGCCCCCATTATTATACATCCCCCTCTAGGCCCCCCAGCCTAAACCCTAAACCCTAAACTCTAAACTCTAGACCCTAAACCCTAAACCGTACTACCATAATTGCTATTGTTTTCCCACTACAGGTTCCCTCCCAACCTAACTTTACTCTGGAGCCCACATGCCAGGGAGTCCCAGACTGCAAGGCCAGCTGCGCCAGCGTCTGCATGTTGGCCTGGAACCTTGCTACTTCTGAGAGGGTTTAGGGTTTAGGATAAGAGGTTTTTTTTTGTCGGACCTTTTCTCCCAGCATGATCTTTAGGGTTCAGGGTTTAGGGCTTGGGGTTAAGGGTTTAGGGTTTAGGATTAAGGGCTTAGGCTTTAGGGTAAAAGGGTTTAGGGTTTGGGTTAAGGATTTAGGGTTTGGAGTTTAGGGTCAGAGACTTCTGGCCAGCTACCTTTCTTCAATGTTCAACTAGCTGATATGATCATAACCGATGTCTTTTGTACTGTCATACAGCTACGGTCCCACCGTGGTTCTTTACTTCCTAAACCCTAAACCCTACATTCTTTTCAAGGCCATAGCATTACTCAAGCCCTATCTCAGACAAGAAGCGTTGGCAAGTCGCAGGCGGTGCTCGTGGGCGCCTGGAGGTCAGGCGTCCCAAATCTCATCAATGCATTCTCTGGACCTTTCTCTCCCAAACAAACATGGAAGCCCAAAGTTGAGGGTTTAGGTTTTAGGGCCTAAGGGTTAAGGGTCAAGGGTTTAGGGTTGAGGGCCATGGGTTTAGGGTTGAGGTTTCAAGGCTCCACAAAAAGGGCTATGTGGGCTTCCACGTCTGTTTGACGGAGAGTAAGCCCTTAACTCTGACGGAGGTACCTGGGTCAGCGAGATCCACGTATAGCACGTGTATGCCTCGCAAGCCAAGATGACAACCAGCTCAGCCTGTCTGGGTTATTTTCTTTTCCACTATCCATACATAAGGCCAATATACCCGATAATAGTATTCTCTTCCAGTATCCATAACTAGCCCCAATGTATACCCTATTATAATACAGTAGTGTTCCTTATCTCTTTCATTCTCTTCACATTACGCCGAAATATGCCCGATTATAATATTGTACTTTCCATGTTCTTCTGCAGTAAGCATATATAACCCAAATATACACCATCCCAAACCCCGGGCCTGTGCGCTGGGATCGGCGGGTGTAGGCGTGAAGCTGGAGGCAGTGCTCTGCGCCTGTCCGCAGCCACCAGATGCTTTGCTCTGAGACTAGCAGAGATGTGTGGCCAGACTTATGAATGTATTGTACCTGATACACCAGGATGCGTTCAACGGTACGCCGAAGAACTGGCCTGTGAGTCCAAATTTTGGTACCTGCAAAGGGCACAGTGTGGTTGCAGTCCCGAAGAAGCTTCCAGCAATGGGATTGGAAGCTTCGGAAGCCATCTCATGGCGCACTGAGTCAGAATTGGATTGAAGTCAAAGGTGAGTGCCGAGTTGAGGTCTGTCGCCATGTCGGAAAGTCCCTGCACCGGCACGGAGAGCCTCAGCTGCAAATCATCGTCCCATCTTGACCGCACTCGCCAGAATCCGCATGATTGCAGCTATCTTTTGAATGATGACTGCAAGTGCAACTTACCAGTGCTCATGGCGGCAGTGCGACAGTGACCAGCTACAAGCTATCGTTGCCCTATCTGCAAATTGCATGGGCCTTAGCCCGGAGCCCGAGCAACGGGAAAAGATCCCGTGAAGCCACGTCCGCATCGGGTCCCAAGCAAGCCTTCCAGTAGCAATAGACCAGTTCGCTGAGGCATCCTAGGCATCCCCTGAGAAGTTGCATCCTACGGCACATCAGGAATCGTGAAAGGAGTCTTAACCATTGCAAAAGCACGAGCCAGCGCACAGGGACAAGACTTCGTCAAGGAGGGCACATACCCTGATACCCCGTCGTCTTGGGAACATGACAGGTTAACCATCTCATGCAAGGCCCTGGCAAATCAGTGCTCAAATCGAATTCCGCAGACTATCATTCAAATCGAATTCCGCAGACTATCAGTTTCCGCTCTCTTCCCACGGCATCCTTAAGATCCTGTGTCTTGTCATAGAGCACACAGGGCTTGCGAAATTGAAGCCCGTACTTCTACGCAGGCTGTCCGTGACGCCCATAGCTGCTGACTGGGGCCTTCTCTCTCCAACAAACGATGGGGTGACAAACCCCACCAACACGTAAACTCAAGCTAAACGACTGACGCATGCACAGGCCATGACTGCTGGGGAGAGTTGGGTGACATGACGGACTGCACCTCCACTGCTCCTAATACCCGATTTTACCTGCCAGCTGCCCACATGCTACAAATGCCTCACCTACACAGTCGCCTACACTCATGGTCCAGCCATGGTTAAGGGCACCTCTTCCAAATTAGGAAAATGGGTGCACCGCGCAAGGACTCATTTTTGCCGCAGAACTTCCCAATTCTCTGGGCTTCTCGGGAATGGTATGTGTCGCTCACACATTGACACGGGCGCGCGCACGTGTCGCGCGCCTGAAGCAAACTATGCTCATGTTCCTAAGCACTCGCTCGCCTTCCCATAATTTCGTGTCCGGGCAATAAGATAAGAAAGGCGTTCGGGCAAAATCTGCAAGGAAAATGGCACGTAGTGGCACGAGCTGGACAGGTGCCAGCTAAACTGCTAAACGTCTTAAAACGGCCTGGTTGGAAAACAGCTTGCAAAACCCTGCGCTCGAGGTCAATCTCTGTGTAGAATTTGACGTTTGGCGGCGTTACTTTGTAAGTTGCAAGGTTCTGCGCGCACTAGGCACAGGCTCTAATTCAAGCTGACCATATGGATAAGATCGGATAAAAAAATTCAGTCCGCATGGTCACAATATGGCCTCCAAGATCCTGTTGTCCCTGGCGGACAGTTCCCCCTCAGCCTCGCTCGGAGAATCGAATGAAACGCGGGAGCTGCAGCTGGGGCCATAAGTGAAGGCAGTCTGTCGTGAGGCTTCACGCTTGAGATTGTCATCCACCTGGTCATCCTGAGGCGGAACTTCAGGATCCTGATCAGACTGGCTTCTGACGGCCTC